>CM023199.3:28954888-29018505 GCA_004115045.4 Sinella curviseta | reverse complement strand
GTTTTTTTCATTGCATTGCAAATCGAATGGTTCCTCGACAGAGTATATATTTCAAATGATGTGTATCCAAGTTTATTTATCGTGTAAATTTGATGATGCACAGAAGCAGCAAAATTGGAATGTGCGAATGCCTAAATAAATGCCAATCATATCAAGAGCTTCTGCTAGGGTTAGCTTATATTAAGAAGTTAATATTATTAAAAAACAGGAGCAGGGTTGGCGCATATGAATGCGAGTAAGCATTATTTGAATTGCTGTTTAATAAATAAAATTGCGGCAGTATGAGATGTAAACTTATTCTGCAATCAGGTACAAACAAAATTAATTATGACCAGTGATCGACTGTGAACTGTATGAAATCATCTGTTTGTCATTTCGTATACATAAAGTGTAAGAACAGAGTCGAATTATTAATGCGCTAAAATGGTGTTTCATTACATTGAAACACGAAACTGATAAGCACACTTTTAAGTAGCTGAGGTTAAATGAAGAGACTTTATTTTAATAATATCGATAACATTGACACCGTTCTGATGCTGATAATCGATAATCATTACTTATCTCTGTCTCTTATATCATACATTTTCAAATCTGCATAATTATATTAATAAATCAGTGCATTTCAACCTCAGTCTTTACAACTTGTATGTTCTTTTATTAACCACTGCAAGGAAAAGTGTTATTCATATTCCTCAAAATGGAATTGAAAATGACAAAAATTCTGCTGCTACTAACCATTGGGTTTTTGTCTATTTCGTCTTGCTCTGGGCATCGCCAGGATCTCCAGTTCAATAATCCGATCCTTGACAACGAGTCCCAAAATCCGTCCATAACTTCAACTGTCTCGGAATTGAACTCCAAATATTACCTTATTCAACAGGAAAACATCACAGAATTGACCATTCGGGAAAGCCCGATCATGACAAATTTTCGGAATTCTCCACGGCATGTCCTGTACACGTCTCAATACCTGATGACAGGCACAATGCATCTGATTGACGGCCAGCTCTACCTGTACTTCAGCATCTGGAATCCATACAAATACAACAACTACGTAATGAGGGCTAAAAATAGTTCGGATCCCATGGGTGAGTGGGACGAGCCCATTCGAATGATTCCCGACTGGAGTGTCACGACCACGGCAGGAAATGTGATGAGACACGGGGAGAAATATTATTTTGTTTGGGGGAGCCTTGGAGATGGTTGGAATTTTTACGATACCTACATAGCAGAAATGATTAATGCCACTAGCATTTCAAGCGATACGAGAGTCATGATTCGTCATCCCACGGAAGACTGGGAATGTTTCCAGTCGAGTGGACGGAGATTTTGTACAAATCACAACCCTGCATTCCTTTATAATGAAGATGTTACCTATTTGATCCTGACTGGCGGAAATACTTGGAGCTCTAATTACTCGCTGACTATGATGAGCATCCCGTTCGAGAAGGATCCGCTAGAGCCTACAAATTGGGTACATGCCACTGGAACTGTTTTTGGAAGCAATGCTGACGAAGGCGTTTTTGGTCCGGGTGATGCTTCTTTTATCCAGTCTCCAGGTAACGCAAATTATTTTTTTCAGTTTTGAACTAGGTTACTAATTTGAACATATCTACATACATGCATACGTGTGTTCTTTGTAGACAAGACGGAAATATGGATGGCATATACTGCGAGAGAGAACCCTGAAGAAGTGGAGGATTTTAGGACGGTTCGTTTGGAAAAGATTGACTGGAATGACGACGGATCGCCTAGATTTTCGAGTGCGCATGGATACAATCACTCCCAAACTGTTCCCAGTGGACAGATTCAGGTTTAATAAATTAAATGAGGGACGGTAATACAACCTTTAATTGCGAAACCAATGGCAAATGGCATTGTGAATTGCGAATATTTCTATATGTACAGATGAAAATTAAATATATTACATATTGCATCCTCAACTACATATATGCGTTTTGTTCTCCGCTCCGATAAAGTTTTTAATGCATGGGAAGTAATTCTCAATGTTCAGTCATCATATTATCATTATCTTTACCTTGCCGCATCAGACATCAAAGATAATATAACACATCCATACGATGGGCTCCTCATTTCATTTCGAGTCGGCAGAAATCGATAAACGTTGACATCAATTATCTGGCTTATGGGAAAAATTGGCTGTTGACGCAGGTTCTACTGCTCATGTTGGGATTAAATATTGATGACGTTAAACATATAGTTCCATTCTGAATTCAACCAAGCGAAAAAACGCATATTATATGTACTTCCAAAGTTTTACCCGTCATCTCTTCTAATGCATTGGCATTGGGGAGGCGTAGCCTAAATGCATTAGAGCCAATAGAGAGCCCCAGAAACCACGTTGGAGTGCACTGCGCGGTTCGGTTGTTTTTGCACAGCCGACAGTACGTAAAATATGTCTTAAAAAATTCGTGAATACTATCAAATAGTTTAAATTAATAATTGGCATCCGAGTAATGACAGTATTTTGCTTTTATGTTTGCTCAAATTATTCAATTATCATTTATAAATTTAATGTACTGTTAATTGTTGATAAAACCATCAATTCACTTACAGTTATTTCCGTGTTGAAGAATCGTGTTGTGTTCAATAATGTGATAAGTTATGTTTCAATGCTGCTTTCTTTGTGCTGCTAAGTTAGTATCCATGGGGACGAATCATTCAGAGAGGAAATATACATGTGCATAAGCATACGTTCATAACATACATACTCTTAAATGGACAAACTTGAAATATTTTATAATTCATACTCAACTTGAACCAATCAACAAAAGATTACGTTCTACTAAGCTTCGAATTTTCCACGGAATTCCCATGAACGTGAATTACACAGCCAAGTATCCCCATGGTAAAAAGAACAAACGACAGCAATATGCATACGGAAAAGTAGGCTAAAATGTATTCAAAAACATGCTTCTCAATATATGCAAATTCCGACTCTTCAACTAATTTTCTCAAATCGTCACCATGTGCTAAATATCTATAAGCCATAGGAAAAGGAATCCTCGTGTTACGCGCATCTTCGTAAGTTGGGATTGGATACATGAAAAATAAAATGTTGTAAATTCCCTGTCGTCTGACCAGTACGTCAAACTGCTTATCCCATAGTCCAAAAATCCCACCTTCCGTAACCTGACTCAATTTTCTAACAAACTTTGGGTAAAAGTAATTGGATGTTACGGTCCAGAACGCTCGACCTATAAATGCATCCAGCCTGATCGGCTTTGAAACCCACTTGTTCGTAAATATTTCCAAGTACATTTTGAGCTTCTTCACCGAACTTTCTAGGTCGATCATTGCAAACGCAGAAGAATAGCTGATATTGCCGTTCTGGAAATTATTTTGGGCAAGTAGTTCCATTGTAAACGTTTCCGAGGTGTTCTCAAACCATCTGAGTTTGCGTTGTAGCTTTTCAAAATGTTGAGTCTCGCTTGATTTTATGCGTAAAATATCCGGAATTATAGCTTCCTTCAACCGAGAGTAGTAGCGTCCGTCCCCCCCTGGAAGCACATACTCCGCCATTGTTGCTAACGGCAGGTTGTTGCTAACCAGTGATTGCAAATTGCTGGGAAGTATTGGCTCAGACTTTGACGATAAACATGAGAACACCGAGCTCTTGTACATGTTAGAGATGACCAAGCAAAATGAGAACCAAACCATCCAGAGCTCAAGCAGGCAAAATGCTCGAAATGTATTACTTTTCTCAACCATTTGTGCTGATGGAGACGATTGGTCAAGTAATAGTCTGGCGATGGAAAATAATTCAGCCAGGGCGCTTCGTATCATGCTTTTCAAGCCATCTGCAAATTCATTGTTTCCAAGAATCCAATTAAGCATCAGGGAAACGCCTAAATTGGCAGCTATTACTGCAAGCCATTCATTCCATTTAAATGGTTGCAGAATGCTTGTCAGTTGACCGTGAGAAGGTGGTTTATTGAACACCACGACGAATGTGAATGGTTCTATTGAGACTGCGTAGGGAACCCACTCCTGAAACGTTAGCTTTTTCAAGTATATGTCCACTTGAGAGAGGATGCCAAGGAAATATATGTAGGAGTGAAGCGGAACGTTAGGTTTATTGTTTTTAATTACCGTGAAATTTAGATTTCTACCAATCAGCAATATAGTGCAGATGTGTGCTTCAATGTTCGTACCGGAATTGTAATAAACCGGACAGACGTTTCCTGTTTTTCTGTCTATGAAAAAAGATGGATTGAAATAGTCTGGGAGGTTTAAGCTTGCTACGTGAATCCCATAGAAATTTCGATGCACTGTGAGAAACCACAATCTTCTCACTTCAGCAACTGTTTTCACATCCTCGGTTTCAAACGAAACAAGTCCATCCGATAAAATGGTATGCCGGTACATACACGGCATACAGATGAAATAAACATGGGCGAAATTCAAAATTTCTAAAAACACCGCGGATTTCGGATAATGACGCAAGAAGTCTCGTTGGATTTGTGGCGTTCCAACAGTCTTAACTGAATTCAAAAAGAACAGAAATGGAAACGATGTATCGTCAACTTTTTTGGAGTGTAATGCGACGACTAACTTTAGATTGGCCACCGGATGTATTTGAATTGCGCATAAAGAATGGCGATTGACATTCCCGTGAAGATGGCTAGTACTTATATTTCTGAACTGCTGAGGCTGAAATTCGGGAATGATAATGGACTTAAAGAATACTAGAAAATTCCTGTGAATGTTATATGTATTGCGATTGATTTCGTGAAAAGCTTGAAAATGAGTCTCCATTTCTTCAGAAATGGTGATGCCAGACGGGCGATGATAAAGAAAATGGTAGGTTACTGCGCAGTCACGAAATACTGCAAACAAGTGCAGTACGGAAGGTGAAATGATTATTTCACTTGCGGAAACGAAATTCGACAAACCTGTTAGTCGTAGTAGTAGATGGAATATAATTAAGCTAATGTCTTTGATCTGAAGTTGCAGCATGATGAATTTAAAATCAGATAAAACCATGCGAGACTTTCAATGAATTATAAATAGGAAAGAACAAAAACGATGTGAGACAGTGTTAACGATAACGATAAAACATTAGTGCAATACGGAATGAATAATTACTGGCAATGAATATACATATAATCGGCTGAGGAAGAAGAGACATTGATAATTTAATCTACCAACCAGTGACAATGTATGTGTTCTGAAACATGGCAATCGTTCACAAGAAGACGACTTGCAGTTATGAATGACGAAAATTTATTGAAGTTGTGCCAATATGTGACATTGGTAAGTTGCGCATTTTCTCAGGAAAAACAACTTCGAAATATTTACATAGAATATATATTAAGCATTCTCAAGTTAAGGGAAAAGCAATTAAAATAATTCGGTATTTACATTTGTATGGCTTCGTGTTGAAATTCTCCGAAATGTTGGCTCCGTGTTGGCCGCTTACTACAATCTGTGACTAGATTGTCCTTCAATATACTTAGTCCTTAATTGCATACTTGTTTAGTTAATCGCAAAACTGCTCATTAACTAATGACCCCGCTTTCCATCTTCCTCGACATAGACAATATATACAATTTTGAATGCCTCAAATCGGGCAACTATTGCTGCGTCCTTCCAGACTGATACGTTATTAATTTAAACGTATATCAACGTTATAAGGATTAAGCATAGAATCATCTAATTTGGAGAATGCTGCTAACTAAAGGTTTAATCTATTTAATTTTATTCGTTCTTCGCAGCTTCTTACAAGAGCCACTCACAACTGAAAACTTGAAACTAGCGCAACAAAACAAGATAAAACGGGGCACAATGAGATAACGTGACTTGCCTATGAAAGTAATTTTCCGTCTCTAACGATGAGTTATAATTTAGTTCTAATTAGTTTTCGTGTAGATTTTCGTGGCGCATTTTGTGCAAGCACTGCTATTCCATAACTCTTATAAAATAATAATACAATCCTCATGAAACATTGTGCTCACTCTTTTTTCGGGTTTTATTTGATGATATAATGTAACTTCGTAAACACCATCCCTTCTTCTTATTCAGTGGATTCGGTCAGTTAGTTGAAAATAACAGATTTTTGCTCGGTTTCAAGCCTAAACAAAACGGTTTTCAAAAAGGAAGTGATAACCGCAACATGACAATTGAAACTTAGCGAAAATCTTGAGCTGTGTCATCAGAAAATCGGTCATTGGCCATCAACAAGTTAAATAGGACTTAAGTGGAGGAGAAGAGGTGACAATGAAAGGAAATCAGAAACCGTATACATGTGTGTTAATTGATACCTTATTTCTGGGGAGGTGTAGTCCGGTTCGTCCCGATGATTCCACCACGACTCGTCGATGCAAGAAGACTATTTTTGCTCACACGTACGCAACTGAACCTCGCGAGAAAACTGAAACACATCTCTGCGGAAGTCAGTATTTTACCGCATTATCGTTAACGCAATTTGTTGTCGTGGGGCCAGCGTCATTCACCGGACCCGTTGAAAATTAGCAGTTTTTTTTCGAATTGTGAGCCCCATTCTGTTCAGCAACAGTTTGTAATTATCCATGCTCATTCTGTCCTGTCCACATTCTCACCCAGCAAGTAAATACTCGGGTTGCCGGCGAAAAAAAAATTGACAGCCAAGTGTAGTGTCAGGTTGCTCAACCGCAGCGAATTCTCCGGCATTTCTCCATTTCCCACACATGTCACCGGTACGATTGGTCAATGCCAAGTGGTTGGGTTGGGACTGGAACACATTGCTCCAATTAGGATATCTCGGGCTCCAGCTCTCAGTTTATGACAAGTTGGAAAGCATTTTGCCCAGACATGCTAGTAGTAATAATTATGTTATGACAATGAAGAAATTTATACTTCTCCAAGAATGAATAAGTGTTGTTTAAACTGTCCGTAATTATTAATTTATTGATAAATTGGCTTGGCTACAATTAAAACCTATAATTATCTGCATCAACATTGAAATGGGGTATCGTGAGAAAATGTTAAATTACGTAGAAAAGCTTAATTCATAATAGATTTATTTGACAAACAAGTTAATTATATTTCCATAGTATACAACGCGATTGCTATTTTATATAGAATTGATTGAAATAATTAATTGCTAATACATACACAAAAAAATACATGAATTAATTTCACATCTTGAAGCATTTAATTGATCAAGGAAAGTGGGCACCTATTACCAACAAAAGACTTTTTAGAGAGACACACAATTTGATTTTATCAAATGCTTCTAATAAAAACAAGTACAAAATACAAATTATGGTAACAATGAAAAGCATTAAACTTTGAAATACAAGGTACCAAGAATAAAATAATTACAAGCCGGTCATTTTTACAAGTTATCTTCATCTCGATCGGTTATCTGGTGAACAAGGCGAAGATGGCGGGTCAGGTCACCAGAAACGAAATACGCATTCTCGCAGTGTTCGCAGCGGTGCTCCCTCTCCCCGTCGTTGTGCATCCGCTGGCAGTGCATGTGACGCTCTTGATGAGTAGCGAAGCACATATCGCAGTGCTCGCTAAAGTAGGGCTTCTCGCCAATGTGCCTCAGAAGGTGCTCGTCCAGCTGCTGCTTTCTCACGTACTCGTTGTCGCAAAAGATGCAGAGGTAACGTATGCCGATGTCGTGCCCGTGAACCTGCCGCCGATGAGCTTGGACATGGTGCCTGTTACGGAAGTCCAACGGGCAGCTGGGACACTTGAAGGCCCTCTCGTCGCCGTGCACACGTCGGTGCTCCTTCAGGCCGTGTTTGTCAATGAATCGGGCGTCGCACAGGTCACAAGGAAACCACTTTTCGCCAATGTGTGTGAGGATATGACGGTTAAGATTGCCCTGATGCCTGAATCTTTGGCTACAGAAGACGCACACGTAAGGTTTATCGCGGCTGTGGATCCTTTGATGCTCGATCAAGTGAGACTTCCGCCCAAATGACTTCCCGCAATGTTGACACTGAAAGGGCTTTTCTTTCGTGTGGGTCCTCAGGTGTACCGTAAGATTGCCGGCGATCCAGCAAGAAAATTGACAGTGGGGGCACTTTTGCGGTTTCTCCGCACCCGCGTTGGAGTGGTTGATCTTCTTGTGGCGCTTCAAGTTAGATTTACATTTGAAGGCGCGGTGACACCGGTCACAAGGAAATGGTCTAGCATCATTGTGAACGAACGAGTGCTTAGTTAGTCCATCCTTCCGGGCAAATCTCTTTTTGCAGACTTGACAGCAGAACTTTTTCTCGACCTCTTTCTTCCGGGAGGCTGGCGCCATGACTCTCGCTTCTCCGCTGCTAATGAAAAAAAAAAAAAAAAAATGCGGTGAGTTAATTACCTTCATACTAGTTACATTTCATGAATCAGAATAAAGAAAGAATCCTCAAGAAACAAATGATAAATAGCATCGTCATTTACAATTGAACTTACCTAACTTGTTTCGTATTCGGTCACCAGACTCAATCAATCAACAAATCACACGCAAAAATAGGACCAGCTCATTGCCGAGAACAGAGGTGACCTTTAGTTGACCTACGACTATTTTAACTGGCTCGTGGAATTAGTTATTTTAATTCCAATGATTTAACTTTGTAGTGGCAAATTAATAGGAGACTTATTTTCCTCAACTGCGGATCTTAACTGGGCGCAGCTGCTCTAATAAATTAAAGAAACGCGAAGGACGACGATCCTTCCCTCTCGCAATTTTTGATGCAACTGCTTTGAAACCAACAGCTGTCTTCTCAATGCAATGCATGACATGCATCGAACACACTGAAATGCGAGCGGAAAGTTTCGCGACTGTCGTCGTCGAAAACACAATAAATTTCTCAAAATTCCCCCTATCGAGACTATCGACGTCGAAATTGGGTCATCGCTACCTCACTGTCCCTCATTATCATTCATCGATAAGCCATCCGCATCTCTAGAAATTTGATTAAATTATGCAACCTGAGTTTTGCTGTTAATTATATTTTTGTGAATTCTCAAGATTTACATCTGGGGTAATATGAGGCATGCTAATTATTAATTAGTAATTAATGTAGTAATCATCAGGAATCATGGTTCGAAATGCAATGCCATATCTAACTATCTAACACCATTAATAGTTGATGGGAAATGGTCATAGAAAAAGAAAGTCATACAACAGAAAACTTGCACGCTTTAAGAGCGCAGCTAAGTCTAAACTGGAAGAATGGGACCAGACCAGGTCCATTTTGGTAAATGGAACATCTCCCAGCACCGGAAGCAATTGGGAAGGGAATACTTTGTACGTGAGTGGAAGAGTAAGCATGTCTGAAGGCTGGGGAGGGGGGCTGGTGCCCATTTTTGGAGTTGCCGTGAATGCCAGTCTGGAAATGTGCTCAATCGACTGCTGGATACCGGTAAGGAATTCAAACAAATGGAATAAATGTCAAGGTCACTTGAAATCCTGCCAGGCGCCAATATACTCGGAGAAGGCGGAGAAAACGCTCCATATTAATTTGGGGGGTGAGCGGAAGGTCCTCAGGTAAGCAAGATTATGGACGCAATTCCGTGTCCACACTTTGGGGTGACGAGAGACGGAAAGTTAGACGTACTGATTTGACTCGAATCATCTTTTCCTTCCCTGGAAATTGATTATGGCTTCAGGATAACTTGGTGGTTCAGGAAAAATCCTCCTGCCATTCAGAAAAAGAAAAGAAAATTAATCATCACCAGGTTTAGTTTTAAAATGAATTGCATAGAATATAAAGTAAACAATCTACTGTCGTAATCTTTGATTTGATTGCCTGATTGATTACGACCACAGGATGCATTCTTCCTCTGCCAACCATATTCTGAAGTAGACGAAGAAAATAAGAAGTTTTCTCTAGAGTAGAAGTAGAGTAGAGTTCCTTTGGAGGTGGTAAGAACGCGGAGGTGATAGGCGGAGGAGTTATTGTTCCCCCCGTCTCCTCCTGATCTTCTTACTGGATTTTCTTGGACGGAGGCGGTGCTCCTCCTCCTCGATCCAAAGTGTTATTCAGAAATTTTGTGGGAACGGTGTTCGGAACGAGTAGCCCCTTCCACCTCGGCATAATGTCAGTCTTCCCGTTAACCACATACTTATCAGCATTGTTAAGACATTCATCTTCAAAGAATGCCAAATGACCAGCTTCTCATTCTCAAAGTCGAAGGTTCTTTCTTCCCCAATATCCCCTCCCTTGGAGGTATCTTTCTCGCCCACTTTTCTGCCGTCTCCTGAGAACATCGGCGGTGACCAGTGCTTGGCCGGAAGTTCGAAATTCGAACTGACAACTCATTCTCACAGCCACTCATAAAGCAACGTGACGATGTCGCTGTACTCATCTCCACTGCCCATTAACTAACTGCCAATGTAACTACTGTTGCATATAAATTTAGCTTGACTCACAACAATAATTAACTTCCCAAATTATAATTACAACTGATAAGCAGCAGTGTACGGTGTAGATAAGCACGCGTTTTGACAGCCGTCTGTTCTGTTTACACGAAAAAAATTATTTCCGGTCAGCCGCAGCTCAGTTGTCTCAAATATCTTTGTTTTCACATGCAAGCCAAGTATTTTTCAGGAAATTTTCATGAGAATGAAACATGACTGACGAATGTAAGAAGTTAAGCATCATAGGTAATCAAATAGAAATATATAGAGCATCTCTACGAGACAAGAGACAACTCTTGCATTTCAAGTTGGAGATCAAAAAATTACATACAAGTTCATTTCTTTGTGATTGCTTTCTTTCACTTTACATTTACAATCTGAACAAACTGAAAATTTGATATTTACGCAAATGCGATACATAAGAATTAAAACTGTTTAGGATTTCAGTTAAATGTTGATTCAGCTGTGTTGCTGAGGATCTTGAGATTAGAGATCCGCCTCAATAAATACCAGAGATTTGCACGTGAGTAAACGTTGGGTGGATAACGATAACTGCAGACATATTATTTAAAATAAACAATTAACTAACAGGCTGTATTTTTTCAACTAGCCACGTCAATCATTGATTTCAGAATGCGGATATGACGGTCCGTCATTGACGGAGTATAAAAGGGGTGTCGCATTATAATTTCAAGTCACATTAAATCTGCATCTCTCATCTTGAGAACAAATCCGTTCAAACCTCAAAAAAATCATTAAAACATTTCAAAATGAAGGCAGGAGTCACCGTTTCCATTCTGTTGGCATGTGTCTTTGGCACAGCCGTCGTCGTTGACGCCGCGAGACTTTGTGGCGTCATCGCCTCCACGACCAAGATTGTGAGAAAGCTCTGCTACGCCGACGGGCAAGCTAATCGAAGCAACCAAACTCTTATCGATTGATTCTACGGATGCTACAACAACTTCCCAGTCAGTTCGCATCAGTGATAACACTTACATGCCAAATATAGCTAATATTTTATACTTAATTTTGTCTTTTGAAAATTACAGGGCAAGGCTCAGTTTGACAAGTGTCAAACCCAGCAATTTGGAGGACCCCTCAACAACGCCGCCACAGTTCAAGCCAGTTGCAGCAACCAAGCCAAGCTTCCCGGAGTTAGTTCAAATAATAAATTGTGTAATAATTTGCAGAGTACAGTTTATTAAATAACAATTAACTGATGACACGTTAATTATACTTCTACTCAGTATTTCCTCTGCTTGACTGGAGAGTTCAGACGTGCTGGACTTGACTTGACCGGCACCGTCGAAGGCTTGAACGTGAGTCACAGAAACATGAGCCATAAGTTACGTTTAATTTTTGTCAATTAATTTAAGTTTGTTAACTTTATGCGAGGAAAATCTATTTCATTTTTTACAAGGCATGTCAGTCCCAAGTTTTGGGAATCAGGTCATTTCGCTCCGCCCACTGCTCGTTCTTCTAAATGGAATATTATGGACAGATTTTAATTAATTGGCAACAAATTTTCATGCTATCATGAACTTCAAATACTACTTCTGTAATTATTTGTTGGTAAAAGTTTAAAAAATCGTTGGGCGAAGTAAACGCAAGCAGATCTTGTAAAGCAAACATTTTTTATTGTTTAAATTTTCTTTTTTAAATTAATCACCGTTGTACTAACTGAAATGCAACGAATCATCAATGGAATACTATCTTATAGTACGTCTAGTTGTTAAGATTCTCACAGTACCCCGATCACTTAACACTTTTTCTGCATAAAGTTAATTTTACTCGTGCGTATTTTAGTAATTATACTTTTAATAGTTAGTAGTATAAATAAACACAAGTAATGTCAATACAAACACCCGTACCAGTTATGACAACTTGAATGATTTATGTATGCCATGCCATCATCGTTTTAACAAAAACAGCCCAACATCATTAATTATTATACAAGTCGATTAAACTGTTGCCAACAGTCTGTTGGTGTTACCACAACGGCATGAATGAATAAATATGTTTAGTAAAATTCGATTGCTTTAAGGGCTCGATCGATCAACAATACATAAATAAAGATTTCAACGCCGACAGTTAAATAACGGTTGCTAACGATAGCAATTCCTCGCTGAGGAAGGCGACTGCTTTCTCCTTGGCTGCCCGAAGACCAGCATGCCTGTTCCACTTGACCGCGCCCATTCCCTGCGGAATTGTTCCCTGGAACACGGCCGGAATGAAGGTGAAATCGTAGTCCGCCTAAAAGTACACAAATCATCCCATCCGTGCCAATAGTTAATTAATGGTAACAAATTATTTTTTATGCACACATTTTTAAACGCGTTTAAATGTGCCCTTACCACCACCTTCCTCAAGTTGACCAACTTGTCGTTCTCCTCCTGCATCTGTGGATGGACCGCAGAAATAAGTTGTTGAATCCTCCCAAAATCCTTCCCATTGCGGACACACTCTTCCAAGTGGCCTCCAATCTCGGGCGCCTTGAAAAACTCCCCGCAGTCACATGGGATCGTAATATGGAGTAGCCCCTGTTCCAAAGCCCAGTTCCGAGTGGTTCCAGAAATGGGGCCTCCACACTGGTCCTGACAACAGATCTTCAACTCCTTCCTGGAGTAACATTCAGGGCAGAGGCTGTGTCCCTTGTCGCACAGCAGCACATGGCCGGAATAGACTTTATTGCAGGATGGGCACAGGAATGCCTTCGGGATCACACTGCTTTTCCGGGTTTCCAACTCACTCTCCCTTAAAACTGAGAGCACGCTGGATAGCGACTTCAATTTACTCGCAAGCTTTACGAGGACCTTGGAGGTGACGATCATGGCGTCAAGGTTCTTGAGGTCGAGCTCAGATGAAGGATTCGTGGGTGTTGAGGAGGTAGTGCTGGAGCCTGTTGCAGGCTCCACCCACTCCACCGGCGCCGTAACCTTCGCAAAAACAGACTGCTCACGATACAGGTTTGAAAATGCCTGGACTCCTCCCTCGAGTAGGTAGATGGACGTCCGAGTATTCTCGTTCCACTTTAAGAAAGAGATATTAAACGTACCAACGTATACAATTATCAATTATAATTATTAATTGCTCATCTTGGCATCTTCCATATTAGCTACCTAAATAAATGGGTAAGATACCTTACAAACCTTACCTTGGTTAGTGCGTTCATCAAGGAGCGTAGTTTCGAACACGAGGTACTACCATCCTCGCTCAGGACGACAACGCAATTGTAAAATCCAGGCGCCTGGAGAACATCCAAGAGGTCCGCCTTTTCTTCCAGGAAATAGTTGACAACAGCCCCCTTGGAATCAAACCTACAGAAAGATTAAAATAAAATAATAACAAATAAAGATTACTTAATTAATTAATAAAGTATTATTTAACTAATGATCTCACTTACTCCTGAACAACAGCAGCGTCGGTACTCATAGGGAATCGAGCGACATGGTTCGACTTGACACGACATTTTAAAAAGTTGAACCAGTCCCGCGTGTCAATCAAAATATACTGCCGATTGGTGACTTGATAATTAGGGGGCGGCGCAGTCAAAAGAGTTTTCAACGAGGCGGGTGACATGGTTCGGAAGGGCACCAAGTCATCATGTTTTCCTTTGGCGACTGGTGAAACCTCAGGCGTCTTGGCTTCATCCGCTTTACGTTTCTTAGGAGTTGGAGCGTTGCCACTGGAAACGATGACCTTGGCTACTGGGGTTGTCTTCTGAATACCACTCATGTTGCTTATCGGTGGTGGTGGCGTTGACACCTCTCCCTGATCAGTTTTGCTCTGTCTCTTTGAAGCACTCTTGGTTTTTGGTGCCGATGATGGCGTTTCCATTTTTTTCTTGATCGCCAAAGGTCAGTCAGAACGGCCACAAGTAAACTAACCGTAATTATGGGCAGCAAGAATTTGTCAGTTACTAAGATAATTAAATTGTTTTATTAATATTCTTGGGCAGAGCACGGCAGGCACGGCAGGCAGAGCACGGAAGAAACGAATGAATGTAAACAAACAGACACATGTGTGTGTGCAACAGCAAATGGAGATAGAAAAAATGGGGTTTTCATGAATGTCGCCAAATTCATACATATACCAGATATGGGACCAATGAATGTCGTTTCTTTCCAAGAAAATTAAGTGTTTTGGAGAGTTGTTTTCACAAATGTTTTATTTCACGTAATATTAATAAGCTTAGCTTATTAAGCTAAACTATTCTAATTGATTATACATACAAATATTATATATAATAATATAAAATGAAAATGAATGAATATATACTCTTCCCCGTTATAAGATGTCATTCGGAAATACTGTACATATTCAATTTCTCTTCAAATGTGAACAAGAAGGCAACGGATTTTTTCGATGGGGCACAGTGAGATTAGTTGCTATTAAAAATAAACTTAATTTGTTCTATAATACTTAGCTTTCACGCATCATCTCATTTTATTAATAGTTTAAGGAATGCAAAAATACAAGATGACATTTTCAGTCGATCTGACAGAAATATAAAATGTGGAGGAGTTATTGTTCCCTCCACCTCCTGATCTTCTGACTGGATTTTTTTTGGCCGGAGGTGGTGCTCCTCCTCCTCCCTCCAAACTGTCATTCAGAAACTTTGTGGGAAGGGTGTTTGGAACGAGCAGCCACTTCCACATCGGTACAAATTGTACGTAGTCAATGGAAAGACTGACATTGTACGGTACAATGTCAGTCTTTCCATTAACTACGTACTTATCAGCCTTGATAAGTGCTTTCGAATAGACAACGCATTCTCCCAACAGTTATTAATTTTCATGCAAATGAAACATTACGAATATTGGCAGATGAGCATTATAATAATAGGTAATCAAATATAAAACAACTCTACGTGACTACTCGTGCATTTCAAATTTGAGATCTAAAAATTACATAATAATTGACTACTTTGTGATTACTTTCACTTTAAATTTACAATATGTGCAAAGAGAAAATTTGATCAAGGCCATTTTTAAGCAAATGGAACGGGATTGTAATCTGGTTACGTTATCAATTAATTGTTGATTCAGCTGCTGCCAAGAGTCTTCAGATGAGAGATCCGCCTTAAAATATTCCAGATTTGCACGTGAGTAAACGGAGGATGGATAACGATAATAGCAGACATGATTAAGACAAACATTAACTAACATGCTGTATTTCCAACTAATAACGCCATTGATTTGCCGAAGAAGGCGGACCTGATCGGGTATAAAAGAACCGTGAAATTCAAGTTTCAAGTCACATTAAATCTAAAGCTCTCAACTTGAGAACACATCAGTTCCCTATACCTAAAATTCTTAAAAAACCACTTTAAAATGAAGGTAGGAGTCACCGTTTCCATTCTGTTGGCCTGCGTCTTTGGCAGCGCAGTTGTCGTTGACGCTGCCAGACTCTGTGGCGTTATGGCTTCCACGACCAAGATTGTTGGAAAGCTGTGCTACGCGGACGGACAAGCCAACCGAAGCAACCAGACCCTCATCGACGGTTTCTACGGATGCTACAATAACTTCCCTGTCAGTCAATCAAAATGCACATATTTAAATACACAAATAATTAATGTATGTGCTTAACTTAATTTTTGTGTTCTATGTTGAAAATTATAGGGCAAAGCCCAGTTTGACAAGTGCCAAACCCAGCAATTCGGAGGACCCCTCAACAACGCCGCCACTGTTCAAGCCAGTTGTAGTAACCAAGCCAAGCTTCCAGGAGTAAGTTTTGGAAATGATTATTTTTCCAAAAACTGTGCAGACTGGCATTTTAAGAGAAATTAGCTAATGAAGTATTAATTAACTTTGTAACCAGTATTTCCTCTGCTTGACTGGAGAGTTCAGACGCGCTGGACTTGACTTGACCGGCAGCGTCGAGGGATTGAACGTGAGTCAATTGAAACGCGAGCTCAAAATTACAATTATATTTAGCTAATAATTTTAATTTTCATTATCTACTGTGAGAAATTGTTTTTTTTTACCTTTTCATAGGCTTGCCAATCCCAAGTTTTGGGTATCCGATCAACTCGCTCCCTTTGCCATTAAGCTGAAAGGATTACGATGGGCTACTAATCAGTTCAAATCATTCGATGAAAATTATTGGCATTGAGGTGAAATGATTTGTTAGTGAAATATAAAAATTCAGGAACTATTAATTGGAAAAAATAAATTGACCTTGTAGTAAACATTTGAATTTTACTTATATATCATAATTCATATATATTATATTTTTACGAATAATAATGCAAGTCAAATTCATAACTGCCAAATGCATAACAGCAGCCTACTTACTGATGACCACTCATACAAAATAGCGACCACCGATTTCGATTGAAAGTTGGTCATAATCATGATGATCTCATCATTCATTAACATCATCATGGTATATTATTAAGTTGGGGCAGTGTGAGAAATACGTTGTTCAAATGTCCAAAAAGAAATCACCATCAAATTAATCTGACATTGTATGATCTGATTCATCAATTTGTTAAACTGTAGGTAACATATGTAAGCATCTGTTTGATCCAGTACCCATGCAAACAGAAAAATTCAAGTCGTCATAGACGCAAATTGGCTAAGATTTTAAAGCGTGCCTTTTCAGTAAAAATGTTGATTCAGCTGCAGGGATGTCAGAGATGCTATGCAAATATGTAAATGCGCCGGAAAGTCGGTACCTAAATGAATGCACCAATTGCACGTGAGTAAATTCACGTTAATGAATTATGATATGATTAAACAAGGTATATACTTTAATACTGGAAACGTCAATCATTTACCTGCGTTTGAATGCGGAAATGATTGGATATAAAATGTATGTGAATTTCATGATTCAAGTCACATTAAAAGTGCAACTAGCTTTGACATAATAATTCTTTAATTAAAAAGTTGATAAAAAAAGATCCTTTTCAAATGAAGCCAGGCGTCACCGTTTGCATTCTGTTGGCTCCGTCTTTGGCGCAGCGGGTGTTCTCGACGCTGGAAAGCTTCGTGGCGTCATCGTGGGAAAGCTCTGATACACCGACGGGCAAGCCAATTGAAGCCAACAAACTGTTATTGACGACTTCTTCGGATGCTATGATAACTTCCTAGTAAGTTAAGATAAGGGATAAGATTTAATCCAGATTCAATTGCAATAATAAATAACTTTACTTTACTTATTTTATTTTTTTTATTAACACCTTTGTTTATTTTTACATTTCCTCATTTAACTTGAATACCATTACATTAATAATAATTACTAGAAAATCCCGTCCTTAATAAGGACGCTGAATATGGAGGAATGCAATACCATCGAATGCTTTGATTTTCACTCAATTTTCAAACTTGACCTTTGACCTCAAATATCAAGCATATTTCAAAGTTTGACATTTCCGATATTTGCTGGCATAATAATAGTATAAAACCCATTTTTAAATTTATAACTTTGAAGCATAAAAAGTAAACATTTAAGTTGTTGACCTTTGACCTCAATTATTTATTTAGCTGTTGTGTGTTTCATAATGTCAACCCCTCAATGCACTCCGCCATTCAATTTGGAGTCGAATGACATATTGATCACCCGTGTGCGTTGAAAAATAAAAAAGTTTTTAGCTGGACAAACGAATTTCAATTTGTGTATTAATAATATAGATACACACTTTTCAACATGGCTTGGTTAATTAATTCAAACTTAAATATAAGAATACATTAATAATTCATAGTCATCAATCCAATACTACCATATAGTACATCTTATCGTTAAGTTTCTCACAGTGCCCCAATCAATTAACAATTTTTTTGTCACAAAGTTAATTTTGCTTTCGAGTTCTGTAGTAAAATTATGCTTATAATAATAAACAATACACGTAATTTATACACCTAGAATACAAAAAGCCGTAATGTAGGTACCACAACTTGAATTATTTTCAATTAATTGCATCACACCGTTTAAAAAAGAAACAACTCAACATCATCAATTATTATACAAGTCAATTAATCTGTTGATGTCACAACAACGGCTTTGGAAAATCCATAAAAACTTAACTGGATACATAATATGGTCAATAAAATTTGATTACATTAAGGACTCGTTCGAACAATCATAGAATTAAGTATTTTTGTTGCACTTAAATGTTTTTGATGAATAGTTAAATAGTTGTTGCTAACGAGAGCAATTCTTCCCGAAGTGAGGCGACAATATTCTCTTTGGCTGTTCGAGAACCCATGCACCTTTTCCAATTGACCGCGTCCATCCCCTCCGGAATTGTCCCCTGGAACACCGCCGGAATGTAGGTCAAATCATAGCCCGCCTGAAAGCACACAAACCAACAGTGCCAATACTTAACTAACCGCACTAATTGTAAGTAAATATTCTCATGTTCTGTTTAATTCTGTAATTGTAGTAATTTTTTTAAACTTACCATCACCTTTCGCAAGTTTACCAACCTGGCATTCTCCTCCCGTATCTGTTGACGGACCGCAGAAATGAGTTGTTGAATCCTCCCAACGTCCTTTCCCTTCCTGACGCACTCTTTCAAGTGGTCTTCAATCACGGGCGCCTTGAAAAATTCCAAGCAATCACATTGGAGCGTAATATCGAGCAGACCCTGTTCCAAAGCCCAGTTCCGAATGTTTCCAGAAATGGGGGCTCCGCACTGAGCATGACCGCAAATCTTCAACTCCATCTGTGAGTGGCATCCCGAGCAAAAAAGGCTGTGTCCCTTGTCGCAGAGCAGGATTTCCCCGGAAAATAATTTTAGACAGGCTGGACACACGAATGCCCTCGGAATCACGCTGACTTTCCCGGCTTCCAGCTGAGCCTCTGTCAAAACGGAGAGCACGCTCGAGAGCGACCTCAACTTGCTCGCAAGCCGTACGAGACCCCAGGAGGTGACGATCATGGAGTCAAGGTGCTTGAGGTACATCTCGGGCGAAGGATTGGTGGTAGTGGAACTAGTTGCAGGCGCCACTACAGGTGACACAACCTTCCCAAAAGCAGACTGCTCACGATACAGGTTCGAAAATGCCTGGACTCCTCCCTCGAGTAGGTAGATGGACGTCCGAGTATTCTCGTTCCACTTTAAGAAAGAGATATTAAACGTACCAACGTATACAATTATCAATTATAATTATTAATTGCTCATCTTGGCATCTTCCAAAATAGCTAGATAAATAAATGGGTAAGGTACCTTGCAAACCTTACCTTGGTTAGTGCGTTCATCAAGGAGCGTAGTTTCGAACACGAGGTACTACCATCCTCGCTCAGGACGACAACGCAATTGTAAAATCCAGGTGCCTGGATAACATCCAAGAGGTCCGTCTTATCCGTCTTATTTTCCAGGAAGTACTTGACAGCAGCGCCCTTGGAAGCAAACCTGCAGAAAGATTTAAATACAAAATGACAAATAAAGATTACTTAATTAGTTAATAAAGTATTATTTAACTAATGATCTCACTTACTCTTGACCCCGAACAGCAGAAGCGTCGGGACTCGTAGGGAATCGAGCGATACGGCTCGCAACGATGCGACGTTTTAAAAAGTTGGCCTCGTCCCGCGTGTCAACTAAAATGTACTGCCGATTGGTCACTAGGGGAGGCGCAGTCAAAAGAGTTCGAAATGAGGCTGGTGACATGGTCTTGAAGGGCGTCAAATCATCCCGTTTTCCTTTGGCGGCGGCTGAGACCTCAGGCGTCTTGGCTTCGTCCGCTTTACGTTTATTGGCGGTCCCTCTTGATGACGACGACGACGCAGGAGTGGGAGCGTTGCCACTGGCAACGGTGACCTTGGGAGTAGCTGCTGGGGTTGTCTTCTGTTTACCACTCATGTTGCTTATCGGTGGTGGTGGCGTCGACACCTCTCCAGGATTAGGTTTGCTCTGGGCTGAGTTTTACTTTCAGGTTGAGATCCAGCGAGGTTGCACGCAACCCCATCACACAATGCAACCTCATCACAGGCAACCCCATCGCATAATGCAACCCCATCACAGGCAACCCCATCATTGGATGCAACCTCATCACACCTAACCTGACCAACCTAACCTTACTGACCTAACCTACCTAATTATGTAATTAATATAAGTGAGGTTAGGTTGGTCAGGTTAGGTGTGATGAGGTTGCATCCAATGATGGGGTTGCCTGTAATGAGGTTGCATTGTGTGATGGGGTTGCAACCTCACTAGATCTCAACCTGAAAGTAAAACTCAGCCTTGCTCTGTCTCTTGGCGTCTGTCTTGGTTTTTGGTACCGACGGCGTTTCCATTGTATTCTTTGTTTCCAAATTGAAGGACAGTAAGCACAGACACAAGTAAACTACCTTTAATTAAGGGCAGCTAGAATAGCTAATTAGTCAGTGATAAAAAACTAAATGAAGTAAAAAAAATTATTTGTTGATTAAATTATTTATTACTCCTAAGCAGAGCACAGCAAGCCGACCCAGCGAGGAACAAACAAAAAATGTAAACAAACAGCTTGTGTGTGTGCAACAGCAAATGGAGAGTCAAGAAAAAAAATACGGATTTTTCACGAATGTCGCCAAATTCATATCGGATATGAGACAAATGACTTAAATTTCTTTCCAAGAAAATTAAGTTTTCTGGACAGTGGTTTTTTACAAATATTATATTTCACATCATATCAGTATAATGTAAGCTATTCCACTTGATTAAATACATAACATGTCAGATGTCAGATCAGATGTCATTAGAAAAACTTTGCATATTCAATTTCTCTGCAAAAATCTGAACAAGATTACAATGGAATTTTTTGTCGCGGGGCACTTTGAGATTCGGTGTTATTAAAAGAAACTTGGTTTGTGTTTTATATTTAATTTCATTTTCAGTTGTCATCTCGTTTTGTAACATTTTTCACATACAAGAATAAATAGAATACTTAAAAATAAGATGTTGAAACTGGTGATGTGAAATTAATTCACGTGCTTTTCGAACCCAGATTCCTGACTGCTGATATGCTGTGCGGATGATTATTTGATTAACTTATTAATATAATTTGCGATGTGCGTCATGAGTAATTTACAAATTAATAATTACAGATTATATTTACTGAAGGAGCCAAATTAAAGTGGAAAGTAATATTTTAGATGGATAGGGTAATTTATTGATTGAGGAAGGCAACGTGTGTAACGGGTTGGGTTTCACGATTTCAATTTTTATGATGCTTCTTTATTTCTCTTAACTTTGCTATTTATCTGGATGCTCTACTTAATGATGCTCTGAGGTGGGATAACTTTAAATATGAAACTCCGTTACTTCTCGTCATTAACTATACTTCAATAATAACTGATCAAATAAATTATGACTTTAAAATATTATTTCTAATGCCGGGTTCAATACTGCAACTTTCAAAATAAATAAAATACTTTTAAACTCTCTTCAATATTAATTTAGTAATTACAACAGTCGTTAATATTTTTATTCTGAATATTTCTGAATGACTAAGGAAAATATTAAAGCAATGTAAAATGTATATATGGGTTAGCCATGGGTTAGCTATACTGGCTAAACCGCTGCTGTCTCGTATTACTCGACTGACTTGACCGGCACGAAGATGAAGACTGATCTTGGACGCGATGGAATCTCGCTGCTGCTCTGCTCGTTGGCTTCATTTGATGTTGTTGAGCTTGCTTTGGAATGCAGGCCGTTTGAATGTAGGAGCCTTGCTTGAAGGTGTGGTTAAGGTGCTTGATACACCATAGATGGCCTACACAACATGCTTTGTTGGAACGCAGTACGCTGCAAGTGAAAGGTGAGGTCGGAAACGAGCGACTTTCTCTCCTGATAACGATCCCACCAACCGAAACTCGTGAGCACACAGAAGGACGTTCGTTCTAAAAAAATAAAATCCAGACCTGATTAGATATCGGCATTTACCAAGGCATTTAAATTTAAACAATAATAGCCGTTTGTACACATTAGAACTACCTACCTTGCAAATTCTTAATGGACGGACACCTCTCATTTGTGAGCTGGACCTGCTCCCAAAAATCCAGTGACTTCCTCAATGCGGCCATAAAATCAACTGGAGTGATTACCAGCAACCCCAGTCAAGAATCCCAGTCAAACTCACGACCATCCCTGACCAAATAGACCTTCAATTCATTCAACTGCCTCATATCCGTGAAGATGTACTGAAGTCCACAGACTTGACCGAGATTGAAGCTCACGTTCAGCTTTCGGACATTTGGAAAGGCCTTGTTCACGCCCTGCATTATTTCCAGATCCACACCGAGCCGATAGTCCGGATATTCATAAGAAACGTTGTCGTTCCCCATGTGCAACACAAGCTCCTTCACAGACTTCCAAACTGAATTCCGAATCCATCTTCGAAACATGTCGTGCGTTTGATTGGTCAACGCCATGTATGTGACCTTGGGAAGAAATCTTTCCAGCGGAGACAGGTCAGGTTCCAGTTCACAGTTGATGCTGAGATTCGGAAATGTTTCCAGGTTTTCCATCGGGGCACACAGAGGGGCCTGTGACAGGGACGATAATCCAATAATTCACCTTTCTCTCCTCCTTGGAGGTGCAGCCTTGGAGCTTTGCAGCGGCTTGGTGCACCTTTTATATTTCATTATGTTGTAGACCTTAAAGAGATGATTCGAACGATATGCTCATATCGCTCCGACTCGCTCCCCCAATGGGGCTACACCCCTCAAAGTTTGGCGCCCAAAAATTTTAGAATTGGTCTCCATTCGTAAATGCTAACTTTTAAAGACCGGCTTCAATGAAGGATTGTTAGGCCTCCAAAATGCTATCCTTTACCAATTTACATTGTATTAAAATTCGAAAGCGTTTTCCCTTAACCTATTTTCGAAAATAATCATCACTTTTTCAAGGGGAGTTTTCTCGGGATTTTAGGGGTAGTCGGGGTGCTCTAAACATTGAATCGGTCAAATATGAAATTCAATTCACATCTTGAAGCATTTAACGGATCAAGGAAAGTGGTAACATATTATGTGACATACAACCAACAGACTTCTAAGGGAGGCATTCAAATTTATTTTATATTCATTGGTTCTAATAACATCAGGTACAAATTATGTAAGGAATGATAAACACTCAACTTTGGAAAGAGAATTACAAGGTAAAGGTAACTCGAATAAAATAATTACAAGCCATACAATTTTTAATAGTTATCTTCATCCATGATCTTGTGAGCAAGGCGAAGATGCCTGGTCAGGTCGCCAGAAAGGAAGTAGGCCTTTTCGCAGTGTTCACAGCGGTGCTCCCTCTCGCCGTCGTTGTGCATCCGTTGGACGTGAACATGACGCTCTTTGAAACTGATTAAGCAGCTACTGCAGTGCTGGCAGAAATAAGGTCGCTCGCCAACGTGCCTCAGGAGATGGTCATCCAGGTGCTGCTTTCTTATGTACTCGTTGTCGCAAAAGGTGCAAAGGTAACGATTGCCGACGTCCTCCCCGTGAACCTGACGTTGATGAGCTTGGAGATGATAGACATTACGAAATTCCACGGGACACTTGGAGCACTTGAAGGCCCTATCGTCGCTGTGCACACGACGGTGCCGGTGCCTCTTCAGATCGTTTTTGTCAACGAATCTGGCGTCGCACAGGTCACATGGAAACCACTTTTCCCCAATGTGGACAAGGATGTGACGGTTTAGACTGTGTTCTGATGCGAGTGTCTGGTTGCAAAATATGCAATCGTACGGTTTCTCGCGGCAGTCCTTCCTTTGATGTAGGTTCAAGTGACGCTTTTGTTGGAAAACCTTTTTGCAGAGTTGACACGCAAAGGGCTTATCCTTCGTATGGGTCCCCAGGTGGCTCTTAAGATCCGTGGTCCTCCAGCAAGAATATTGGCAGTGGGGGCACTTGAGCTTCTTGGCATCCGCGTCGGGGTGCTTGGTCTTCTTGTGGCATTTCAAGTGTCCATTTAGTTTGAATGTGAGGTGACACCGGTCACATGGAAACGGTCTTGCATCACTGTGAACCACTGAGTGTTGAGTGAGTCCCTCCCTCCGGGCAAATATCTTGTTGCACACCTGACAGCAAAACTTGATCTGGACCTCTTTCCTCCCGGACGCCGGTGCCATGGCTTTCGCTTCGCCGCTGCTAATGTATGCAAACAAAAAATTTGGTCAGTGTCAATTAACCAATCTCGCACTGTTGTTGTTGTTACACTTCATGAATGAGATGCAAGGATGAATCCTCGAAATGTAAATTGGAATTAGCATCTTAATTTCTTTAAAACGCTGATAAATAATCACAATTATCTTAAATATCTAATTTGTTCCGTATTCGGTCACCAGTAGACGGCCAGACTCGATCAACAAATCACACTCACAAAAATAGGATAGGCCACCTTCTAAAAGTTGAGGATAACAGGAACGAGTAGACTGACGACTATTTTAACGGACCTGTCGATAATTAGTGTTTTTTTAAATTCTACTGACTTGAGAAATTGGTAATTGCAAATTAACAGGAAATTACTGATTTCGCAGAGTAAGTTTTCGCAGTTTTCTTTTACGCAAATCCACTGGAATTTTCAGATGCAATGCACGGCATTGCAAGTTGCAACAATAAAATGGAAACGCAAGCAGAAAGTTTCTCGACTGTCGTCCAGGAAACGACAAAAATTTATCAAAATTCTCCCTTTCAAAATTGGCTATTCGCCGCCTCACTGTTCTAAACTTATCATTCATCGTTAAGCTATCCTCATTCATGAATCATGAGTCATGATCTCAAAGATATTAGATTCCATGTAGACAATCTGGAGGCGTCAGGGAAGAAACATGGTTCAAAATTAATAATGGCGATTGAACCAAAAAATAATCTTCTGTAATATTTTTTGCTGCTCTTGTTAGTTGTGTCATGGATTAAGAGTTTCAAAGAATTTGCGCACAATCATACTTTAGATGTTTAGTTAGGTATACTTAATTGAGAAATTATAATGTGATGAAAATGGATCTACGAAAAATACTGTATAAATGAGAAAATCAATAGGAATAAAAAATTCTGATTAAATTAAAACTTGCCCTCTTCCTCCGTCTCGACCACTGAGGCAAATCAATTTTCCCTATTTTTACCCTGCTCTTCACATAAAGACTCAGGCCTAAACGTAGCCTATTAGTATCGTATCATTTAAAAATTGAGTTTCTCACCATGCCCCCATATTAATTACTCTGCTTTTTGGAAGCTCATCTCAAACATGACTTTAGACATGGGTCTGGAGGCTATGACGCAGACGAATTCGGTACGCGTGTTCGGATAAAGGTTTTAACGCGATTCACGTCCTTCCACCATAATGACTCGTACCGGAGTTCCGAGTCTGGTACCTAAGGCGGAATCGAGCTCGGGGAATAAATTCCAAATCAAAGTGAAAACAGGAACATGTAAGTCTCATGCTCCATGACTCAGGCTAAAGAAAATACGCGTTATCAGAAAACATAAAGTTGAAGTGGTGACTGTCGCTGCAGAATGGGTTCACGTTCCTGAAAAAGTTGATGTTCCAAAAGCCACTCTGAGAGATTTGATGGGAAGACGAGGTTTATTACAAAGAGGGAAAGGAGGAAGCGATAGAAGTTCAGATTTGCCACCGTTGGTGATGACCGTCCCGGCTGCCGCTGCTGATCGGCAGCCTGGGGGAGTTCCACCGAAACCAACTGTCACCCTACAGTGTGTCCGACATGACAGATTAGTTAACACGTAAAAGATGTATGAAATGAAAATGTTGCTTATTTACTAGAACAGGTCGTCTGCTACTCGACCAACATTTTGCCAATGATTGATTGTTTATGAAACTATGTTTTATTTTCAGCGCTTTGAGAATTTAGTTGATTCATTTATCAAAAAGCAACTTGTATCGTTTGATCTGTATCGTTTAATAAATGGTAAAGTGCTTAATGGAATGGGTAAACAAAGTTTTTCACTTGAGGCGGGGCACTGTGATAAAACGGGACATTTTAATTTAATCTTAGTTAAATTTGAACATTCCATGTTCTTATTCAGTGGATTCAGCCAGTTAGTTAAAAATCACGGATTTTCGTCGGTTAAACCCCTACTTAAAGATTTTAAAAAATGAAGCAATTTCCGCAAAGGAAAATTTCCCTAAAGGTTGCCGGCGGGGTAAGGACATTGCCGACTGGATTGACTAGACAACTTTGGACCAGCGTCTGTGATGGAATAAGAAACGGGAATATATGGGTATCCAAATGAGTTGGCAGTTGGCATGAAAGACGAGTGTGGAGAGAACTCGGGTCAGATTTCGGAAGGGTAACTCCTTCAGTCAATCGCAATAAATTATTATTTCATAAAATAACCACTCAACAGTAACTACCTATGCGGGCATCTACTTTTCTCCAGATGCCCCTTTCAAATGATACGGATAGTCACAGGTTATTTGTGCTCAGTATAAAAACAAGTTAAAATAATTAATGAGTTACGTTTCATTTCCTTTCACGTTTCATTAGTCTATTTTGTTTATTACAATATATAAAAATATAATTACAATTAGAAGTAATCCTCTCCGGAACCAGAAAGAAATGTTTCATAGTAATCGTTTTTTTTGTAGTGGCTATTTGAAAACAAATTACAGTAACAAATGAGAAATTAAATGAGAAGTTCTTAGCGCCCATTTGCAAGACGAGCGCGTTTTGATTGATTTACTGGAACACTTGTCTATAAAAAGGTGCATCCTTGGCTCAGCCAACGTTCTCTAAGATTGTCAGACACCTAGGAAAATTGTTGATAAGTCGAATTAGGATCCCGAAATAATATTCATATAATTCATTAGGGAGCTTTTGATTTATAGTTTGTCGTCCCACCTGAATACAGGCATTTACATTTCTCAGCTTGGGCATCTTGAGCAGAGCGTGATTAAAGGTGAAGTCTGAGAAATAGGGCTTCGGGGTGACAAACTGCTCGCGCTCGATGGCAGAAAACCGTCGACAATCATAAAGGGAAAAGCTGGTTAGCTCTGTAATTGACAAATATAATAATACAAATATGTTACAATAATTTTAATTGAATAATTATGCACTGTTTTTTTATACTCACCTTGCAAATTCTTAATGGAGGCAACATCTCCATCCCGATTCTCAATCTTGGTCAAATAATTAGGGAGCCTTTTTGCCACTCCGATCATTCTGGTGGAGACTCCAGTCAGAATCGAATCCCAGACGTTGGTTGACTTCTCAGACTTGACGCTACACACCCAGATTTTCAATTCCGTTAACTGCTTCATTTCCAAGAAGACGTACTCCAGTTCACTCGTGTCCCGCTTGGAAACGCCCAGCTCCAACTTAAGCAAATTGGGAAAGGCAAGTGTGGCCATCTTCATTGCTTCCGCGTTGACGCTGACGAGAAACTTGTCCATATCGTACTCGTTTCCATTCTCATCCGCCAAAAGCAATTCCAGTCTGGTCACCCGTTCCAATTTTGAATTTCCGATCCATTTACGAAGCATCCTTAAAGTTTGATACCGCAACCGTAAAGTACGCAACTTTGGAAAGACTTCCGGTAGAGAATGGGCTGCCTCATCTTCCAGCTCGACGTTTATGGAGGTGATGGAAAGCTCCTCCAGTCGCTCCATGACGGGAAAACGAATCGTCTTTGCGTCACGCGGAGGTTCGTCGTAACGCTGCTCTTGTGAGATCTTAAGCGACTTGAGTGTTGGTCGGCAGTTATCCAGAATCCGATAGAATAGCCCGTTCTCAAAGAGAGCCTTTCCCACCTTCAGGGTCATCGAGGTCAAGCCCAGAATTGGGGTCGCGGTTAGCACCTCCAAGTCTTGTCGTACTATCTCACCCTTGATCTTCATTTTCGCCAATGTTGGAGGAAATGTAACCGACTCCAAAACGGAAAGAGGAGGACCCAAGACAATAAGTCGAGGAGGTCTGCTAACCACCTTCATCTTCGTCAATGCAGTGGCGCCATTCAAGATGGAGTTAATCAGGTGCGGAAGGACCTTCCCGGGCGCAACGGCAACTTGATCGATTGGAAGGCGAGCAGGGAAGCCGAAACCCCGCGTGACAGTGAATTCCAGCTTGTGAAGACGTGGAAGTTTCCACATTGGAAGCAGACTTTTTAACGGCGGTCCAAACTCGTTGGCATAAATTGAAATTTCGACGAGCTGAGATCCGCAGAGGGTCAAGCAGTTGGAGAAGCTTTCCAATTTTTCCGGCCACTGGATGTCGCCAAAAACATACAAGCTGAGCGGAGGAGCAAGTCCGTTCATTAGAGAGGAGGAGGTGGCAAAAGTGCTTAGAGCTTCTCCAAAATTCCTGCGAAATCCTGAAACATAAAGTCGAAAAAGAGGCTCTTTGGCCTTCCAGAGGATCCTGAGGACACTGTCGTTCCAGCTGGGGTGGACAAGGCGAAGATTACACGCGGTTGGTCGGTTCACTAAAATACCATAACGTCCATAAACAATGGCGCGTTTCAGAATCTCCTCCCGCAGCTGAGGAAATGGATAAAGATGGTACATAAGCCCACTTAAATGTCACATTCGGTTTCCTACAAACAAACCTACTGATCAAGCCAGTTAATAAATTCTAAATGTCATACTTACCGAAGGGTTATCCAATACTTGGAACAAAACTGCCTTCTCCCGGAGTCGTGCTGATGACCTTAGTTGGTGGGATGGAGGTTCCAAACTTGACGACGGTATCCCGCTACTGGAGGTGGAGTTGACATCCATCTTCTCCAGGCTACTCCAAAGTGAAGTCAGTAGAACTGAAACTGCAATTAAATTAAACCAGCAGCATAAATTTGAATAAACCACACTGATAAGTGACAGTGACAGCTGATGTGACAAAAAACGGCACCAATAATTATTGACGTAGGTCTAATCACTCACAAGAACTACAAATATGTTAGTTTCAAAAACCGATTTAATTAGGAAGACTGACTAATCACTATTTTGTACTAATTGGAACGAACAATATACAAAATTAAAAAAACAATAATTTACAAAAAGTGAGTAAGCCGCATTCAGAAATTGACAACTTTCGGCAGCATAACATTCTTGGCGACTTGCAAGCTAAGCAGAGAGACGGAGTTATGCACCATTATTAACTAATGGTTATTTTTATGGAGTTAACTTGAGGAGACGCAGTAGCTATATACTTGGAAAAATTAATTGCTTTAATTAATCACACGCAAAACGATTCTTTTGACCAATTTTTGTTTTATTCCTTGTGTTCATTCAGTGGATTCGGCCAGTTAAGTTTAAAATAACCGATTTTTGTTGGTTGAAGTTTGCCAGTCTATTCAAAACGGTTAAATAAAATAGGAAGGAAGATATGTTTGGAGGGACCCTGTTCATTATTTAAAGTTTTTTTTTCAACAATTGAAAATTCAAACAGGAAATTAAACTAATAGTTATTTATTTTTTTTAACACATTGCCCCAATATGAGTTCCTTTACGAGCAAGGTCGGAGACCATTTAAAGCCAAAAGCATATCCGTTTATCTCGTTTTTGTGTTACTTGGACGTCGCTGGAGATAAATATTTTTTTCTTCCATGTAGTCCACTGCTACGTGAGCTGCATACTTTGTGTCCGAGCTTGTTACTTAAATGCTGACATCCGCGAAGAGCTTGCTTTTCAAAAGTTGTCCAAAGTTCGCTTCCCACCGTTTCTTGCGCTCGTTGATGTCCACATTCTTTGCATTCCATCAAACTCCACCCTCTAATGAATGGCTTGCATGTCATCAGTGCTTCGAATACTTCGGCATTTGAGCAAAAGAGGTCCCCGTTGAACAGATAGTTTTTTTTGTTTTATTCAACACGCTGTCCATGCTGAAAAAGAAGTTGTAGCCCCATCCGGCCCGAAGCTATAAAGTACAGCATTCGTCACTGGCGCTGCCAAAGTGCCAACTTTCCTAACGACTCCATCGTTGGCGTCCATGAAGCTAATTTGAAGGTCAGCCCGAGAGATCAGCTCTTGCTTCACGGATTCAAGGATTCAACCATCCGACTGCTACTCAAACTGCGGCGAGATAATTGCCTTTCTTCTTTCCCTCTTGCCAGGATAACGTCCATGATGGTCCAATTAAAAGTTGCGGAATGGCACAATGGATAAGCGACGGTCCAGCTATCAGTTGTGTTGAAATTCACTGAAGGAGCTGCTGGATCGGCGGCGTCGCCATCCTCAATGACTTCGACCTACGCCTTCTTATGTTCTTCCTGGAACTAAATGAAATTAAAAAAATCATTTTTATATTACTCTTCTGCGCATTAAACATTCTGACATTCCATTCCACCGGACATAGCTGTCCAGGCCTCCGGAGTCCGGAGGCCTGATGTGGAATTCCGGCTCCAGGCTTCCGGAGGCCGGAGGCCTGGATGCCGGATGCCAAATTTTAGGTTGGATGCCGGTGGCCTGGAGGCCAGATTTTGGTGGGAGGCCGGAGGCCCTAATGTAAAAGGCCTCCGGCATCCAGAAGCCTGGAGGCCATTTTTGGAACTCCGGCCTCCGGCCTCTAGAGGCCACCCGGGGGCCAGGAGTCCAGAAGCCAGGTTAAAGGTCGGAGGCCGGTGGCCGGGAGGCCCGGATGCCAGATCTGGGGTCGGAGGCCAGATGCCGGAGGCCATGGCCTCCGGAGGCCTGGACAGCTATGCCACCGGATAACCTTATTGCAAATTGAGTGTCTTGCTTAAGTCTTTCGTTGGTTATATGAGACCACTTACGTTGATCCATTAAAAGATGTGAAATGGGTTCATGCATTTTTCTGCGTGTATTAATTAATTGACTGAAACTTTGCAATGAAATATAGTAATGATGTTGTATATGGAAATATAATTAACTTTCTTGTAAATTAAAAGTACTGACTCGAAGACAATTATGCTTTTGTATTTTAAAAACATATTATCCCGATATCCCATTCCAAAGATTATTTCGTATAATTATAGGTTTCTCAAAATTATAGAAACATTTCCTCTCGCAATTCAGTTTTGACTGGTTATCATTAAGAGATAGGCCATGAACAGCAGATGCTCAAGAATCTGTGACACTTTGGAGCGAAGTGATACTACATATAACGGTTTGCAACGGAAATTTGAGGTTATCTTCAAAGAAACACTGTATTACATTTTAACAACCACATAGTTCAGGTGTTCCATACATACAGCCCATTTTACTTCGAAACACTTTCGTATTTACAGAAAATCTATCTCTTGCTTCCATATAAAGGAAGGCACGTCTACCATTTTCACCATGTTCTCTAGTGAACCTACAAAGTTAAACGTAACATATTATCAAAATGGTTAAAATTATAGAAAACGTCAAAAACAAAATTTCTCACGGTGCCCCAAAACTAATCGCTGCAATTTGCTTTTTGCACTTCATTTATAACGTCTTGTTTTAAAGATGACGACGTGAGAGCACATTATTAATTGATGATGATAATGAAATTGTTACCTGTAATTAAGCCTAATTAACCCAGAGGCTATGAAACATCTAAAAGACAATAATAGTATCCAATGAATCTAGTTTAACTTTATTTTTATAGTCAATTTTTAATAATACTTGAACACTTTTGACGTCATTATTAGATTGAACATCTTGTTGCAGTTGACGAATGCCTATTATTGTATCCATTTACAAGCTTATTGTGCTCTCCAAAAAACAAAAGCACCACGACTCACGACATGTCGATGCATTTGTTATGTTGTTGGTTAGCACTTTTAGTTTTGCACTTACATTCAGCAAATTCAGTGTTTAAAAATTGATTCCATTAAAGGTTTAGTTAAATCCAACGGTAACGGGTAAGTTAAGTTGTTAAGTCAGTCATTCAGTCATCAAGTAATTGTCAGTTCTCAGTTGAAAGTACTTCAAATTGGAATCCTTATTTATTTTTCCGTCGGAAGTGAAGGATTAACTCTCAATTTATCAATAGGGAAGCGACGGCAACAGGCACCGGTGAGCACCCGGATAACATGATGCATAACCTGGCTCAGAAAGTGCTTAGCATCGATTTGGTAAGTTGGCTCTCTGTCTCTGGTGGCCATATCATTAATGGTCATGCTTTTAACTATGTTCGTAATGTTAAATTTACCTGCGCCCTACCAGCTATGAGTTCTGGAATGATATATTATTCGACTTGTGGTTTCTTTTCCAGGTTCGGGAAATGATTTTGAACTTTGCCATTCGAGCGGAAAACGGACAAATCTGTGGGCCAAACGTCAGCTCTCTGCGACTTGTCCAAAAATCCTGGCTGGAGACAATCACGAAGCTGCTTCAAAAGTCCAAGGAACCTCTATTCCACTTGGTTTTGAACAGGGATAACTCTGTCAACGCGATGGTGACAGGAGACGAGGGGAAATTACTGGACCGCTTTTTGAGCGTCATCGCGACAAAACCGTGCCTTCCAACCTTCAGTGTCAAGATCATGGAGCACGTTTTCCTGCAAGAAAATCACTCCAGCTTGTCCAAACTGTTGGTTCGCTTCGGGACAGGATTGGTCCAGCTGGAACTGCATTTCCCCCTTTTTGGAGGCACTCTCAACTTCCTCTTTCCAAACTTGTCGCTGCCAAATCTCCGAAAACTTGTCATAAAGCTATGCGAACTTGAACTGCCTGCAACGGAGCTAATTGGAAGGAAGAGCAATGCCAACATCTCCCACTTTCTCAACTCCCTCCTGAATGCGGCTCCCGGATTGACCGACTTTGTCGTCCCGTCCGGTAGTTTGTATGACGCAGAAGACCCATTCCCATTCCAGTTTTTCACACTCCCTCCCTCCATCACGACGCTGGACTTTTCATGCCATATGAGCAGTGCAAATCTGGAGTTACTTGTGACGAGCCATCTTCCGAAGCTGACCTCGCTTACATTACCAATTACTACAAAGGAAGCTTATCCAGATGACCTGCTATTTAGAATCCTGGACAACTGTCGAACCACACTCCTCCGACTTACTCTACCCGGCTGCTTGTGGGTTGTGCCCAGACGTGTCACGCACCTTCGCCTACCCGTCATGGAGAAACTGCAAGACTTTTTCACTGGCTCCATCCACTGTGAGCTGGAACCCGGGATGACATCTCTGGAGGCAATTCTTCCCAATTTATCTCGATTGATTTTGGACTACCAAACCAGCGACATGCTTCGAAAGTGGACCCATGATTCCACTTTCGCATCTGTGCGCAAGCTTATACTCTACGTGGTGAAGGAACACCTTCCTCTCAATCATCCGGACTGTACGATGGGTATGGATTTGGAAATGATGCAGAGTGTTCACCTCGCATTTCCAAATATTCGTGAGTTTGACGTGGCAGTGTCTTCAACTCATCTCGGTGGAATCCAGCACATTTTTACAGAAATGAGGCGCCTGACTCATTTGAGGCTGGTGGTGGTGGGCACTACCTTTGGCTTTGACTGGGACTTTTGGGACGGGCTGCTTATTGGCGTTCCGGTTGACTCTGTTGCAGCGTTGAGGAAGTCTCCGGACTCTTTGTGGAGTGTACAACTTCCAAGTGATCCACGTCCATCCATTACAAGCTTGCAAGGTGCATTACATTATCCTTATGTTGCGTGATAAAATTAGCGTTTGTGCTATTTGGTTTAAGGCTTGAATTTGGAATAAGAAACATGCATATATAACTTTCTTACTTTTGACTTAACAGACCTCCATTGTCTCCACTTGGAAACGGACCGCTTCTGTCGCCATAACCGCACCGCAACGCCGCCCCTAATTTCCGACCTGACCTTTCTCCTCGCACTGTTCAAGATGCCGAAACTGAGGTTTTTGGACTTAAAGGGCAAGTTTCAAGTAAGTTCATCAAAAACATCTACCAAGATAAGACTCCATGTTTACAGTTAATACGCAGAAAAATCATACATTCGATTTTTTAGGCTAATGACAGGGCATTCAATTAATTGCAGGCATCTGACGAAATGGCGGAACGGTGGAGGAGTCAACGTCGCGGGCTTGTTTACTCTGCTTCACAATGAGTGAAGAAGTTAAATTTTTATACTGGTTTTCTGTTGCTTTTACTTAATAATCGTTTGTACAAATAGTTAAATACTTAGTATGTGCCTTGAGGACCGGATGGCATGGGAGATGGGATGAAAGGAACTAATGAATATTAAGGAAAGAATGAAAGAAGCAACCGTTGATTGTTCGAATGCTTCCTTCGCCATTTAATTAAAATAATTGTATAAAACATTGAATTACAACTGCATTGTTAAAATATTTAACTGTTGCACTTTTTAATTTCACAAACCACACATCAACTCAGAAAATGAGCCACTGCCACCCTGAATAAATCCATGTAAACCAAACTGGAGGTGGGTACTGCTCCACCAGCATGCCGTCCCAAAATTAGATGAGGATGGAAGTGAAGAAATTACATTTTGCAGGATAAATGCTTGAAGCAATAATTATATATTTTATTATTATAAAGAAATCAATACATCTTCAGAATGGAACAAGGGTTGCTGAAACTGTTGATTATTTTAATTTAATGCTAAATTGGCTTGGCTACAAAAAATCTATAATTATATTACCTCATCATCTTTGCAATGGGGCATCCTGAGAATATATAGTCAAACTATAAAAGGTTAATTTTCTTAAAAAATCAATAGTTTAAATTGGCAAACGCGTTCATTACATAACGACATACTACATGATTACTATATTTAACGGAAATGATTCGGTTAATTAATTAAAAATACATAAATACAAAAGAATGTATGAATTAATTTCACAAGACTTTTTACATTTTAGGGAGACCCTCAATTTGATTTGGGAGTTGCTTCAAATTATCACAAATACAAATTATGGTAACAATGATATACACTAGAAAGAGAATTACAAGGTAACCTGACTAAAATAATTACAAGCCATACAATTTTTAATTGTTATCTTCGTCCTGATTGGTGATCTTGTGAGCAAGGCGAAGATGCCTGTTCAGGTCGCCAGAACGGAAGTAGGCCTTTTCGCAGTGTTCACAGCGGTGCTCTCTCTCCTCGTCGTTGTGCATCCGCTGGCAGTGAACATGGCGAGGTCCGTAACTGACGAAGCACTTGTCGCAGTGCTTACAAAAATATGGTTTCTCGCCAATGTGCCTCCGAAGATGTTCATCCAGCTGCTGCTTTCTCACGTACTCGTTGTCGCAAAAGGTGCAAAGGTAACGCATGCCGACGTCGTCCTCATGCACCTGCCGGCGATGAGCCTGCAGATGATAAACGTTGCGAAATTCCACGGGACACTTGGAACACTTGAAGGCCCTTTCGTCACTGTGCACGCGGCGATGATTCTTCAGCTCGCCTTTGTCAACAAATTGGGCGTCGCACATGTCACATGGAAACCACTTTTCGCCAATGTGGACAAGGATGTGACGGTTTAGACCGCTTCGGGATGTTAACCTCTGGTTGCAAAAGATGCACTCGTAAGGTTTGTCGCGGTTGTGGGTCCTTTGATGATCGATCAAGTGAGACTTCCGCCCAAACGGCTTTTTGCATAGTTGGCATGGAAATGGGTTCTTTTTTGAATGGGTCTTCAGGTGCACCGTGAGATTCCCGGCCGCCCAGCAAGAATATTGGCAGTGGGGGCACTTGTGGGGCTTGTCGGCATCCGCGCTGGAGTGTTTGGCCTTCTTGTGGGCCTTCACATGGTCCCTGCGTTTGAAGGCGCGATGACACTGGTCACATGGAAATAGTCGAGCATCACTGTGAACTGCTGAGTGCCTCGTCAGTGCATTCTTCCGGGGAAATCCCTTGCTGCAGACTTGACAGCGAAACTTTTTCTTGACTTCTCTCCTCCCGGAAGCCGGCGCCATGGCTTTTTGCTTCTCCGATGCTAGTGTATGCAAAAACCAAAAATGTGGTCAGTTAATCAACTTCAAACAATTTACACTTCAGGAATCACAATCAAGGAAGAATGAAGAATCCTTGAGAAGGAAATGAAAATTAGCATCTCTATTACTGTCACGCTGATAATTACAAATTACAATTGAGCTTACCTAAGTTCGTTGGGTAGTCGTTCGGTCACCGGCCGGCAGACTGTCAGACTCGGTCAAAAAATCACGCTCACAAAAATAGGACCAGTTTCAGTGTCTATTTCAGGATAACAGAACAAGTAGACTTGCTACTATCCTAACGGGCTTGTCGATAATTAGTTGTTTCTTTAAATTCTACTAGCACAAGGAATTCAATTTCAAATTAATAGGAGAGTAATAAAGTAAGAACTAAGTTCCTCCAAACTTATTTTTGCCGAGTAAATTGGGCAAGCTCGATCTCGCAATTTCTGATGCAAGTGCACTGAAATCAACAGCTGTTTATCAGTTGCAATGCACCACATTGCAAGTTTCAACTCGAAAACTGACATGCGGGCAGGAAGATTTTCGACTGTCATCGAAGAAACGACAAAATCAAAATACTCCCTTTCAAATCCTTCGCCACCCCAGTGAGGTGACCTGACTGCCTCGCGTTATCATTCATCGATCCTGCTAAGTCTTACAAGGTAAGCTATTTCTGTTGGGGCGTCCTAAACGGCTGAAAATTTTGTCAGATATAGAATCAGCGATGCTGAAAACGTTGGAGAAATCAGATTTTGCGAAATCCATACTCTTCAGTCCATATGAGTAAATTCTTACGGTAGGTTAATGCGTAAATCTTATCAGGATCCACAATTCAGTGTTAACCTTTCATAAGAATTTACTCGTATGGGCTGAAGGGTATGGATTTCGCAAAATCTGATTTCTCCATCGTTTTCAGCATCGCTGATTCTATATCTGACAAAATTTTTAGCCGTTTAGGACGCCCCAACAGAAATAGCTTACCTTGTTAGCAGCAAAGCTATCCTGATCATCTTAAACATATTAGATTTCATATATAAATCCGAGGATTGCTGTGAACTAACTTTTTGGGAATTCGTTTTTACATATGGGGAAATATGAGAAAGCTATATGTATTTACTGTAAATAATATTTACATATAAAATAAATATATGGAATTTATATTTATATGGAGTGTTTTAATTGCCTGTCTTAGAATGTTGATTTGCAAACGAAAAATACGCAAAAAATAACTGGCAGACAAATAATTAATGTTTAACTCGACACTTTTTTCCCATTTCCCATTGTCTATCAACTATAATAAACTTGTCTAATGACAGGAATTATGGTTCGAAAAGTAAATGCAATCAAAGACTAGGTATTTAAATACTGACTGATGGGAAACGACGATAGAAAAAGAAAGTCAGTAACAGAACACTAATTTTGGTAGCTCCGCAGATGACCTTTAATAAATTATTAATTATTTAACATTTACATCTAGCAATTTACGGAATTTTGATATCTAGCAAGTTCAACTTTATCGGTTTGGCGATGGGGGTATGTTGAGAAGTTTTTAAAAGCAAACAATGGTCAATGGTCGAAGAAACCATACACCTTGTAGAAAGAATAATTGCACTTTGCACGAACAATTGTTAATTTACCAACAGATTTAACTTCTATGTATTCTCGCTATTAACCCCCCACCCTCCATTAAAGCCCCATCCTCTAATAAACCCCCACCCTAACGGAGGCAATTTGCACAATCCCCCACCCCTCCAATAATCTCCCACGCCCAGATGATGGTTTCGCTCGGCTGACGTTCGTCAGCGCGTAATTACCAGTCAAGACGACTCAAGAGTCTGCTAACTTTTGTTGTTGATTATTGATCATTTATATTAATTATAAATACATTTCATTAATTAATGTTGTTTTCATTGCATTTCAAGTTACGTGGAGTAGCTATAAAGTTAAAATAATGAAACACAAGAAGTACGACTTGGGTTTTAAACAGAAGTTTTTGAAAAATTGTAATGTCATTGAATCCTAAATAAATCTTTGGTTTATTAGCCACAATTTTTGTTTATCCCCCACTCTCTATTTAAGCCCCACCCCCTAATAATCCCCCACCCTTAGAGGTCGGTTTTTAATAATCCCCCATGGGGGATTAAAAGCGAGAATATTTACATTGATTGACATCTTAAATCTTAAATAACAACTTATTTTTAAGCTTATAATGTAAGTACATATAAAATCGGTCCTATTACATCTGCACACTTTTAACGTGGGCAGCATATCTGACCAATTAAAAGTATTGTGGTAATTCTTATTTATTGCATGTTTACCTAATTCATTAATTACACCTTAACTGTTATAAGTTGCAAGAGTGAGACATCCGCGTATCCTAAGCTAGTCTGATTCTGATTACACCAAATCTGAAAATAATAGTACACTATACAACACATTCTGTGCAACTTGCCCCTCTTGGTCGGCATGCATTTTTTGGAGACTTTCCCGCGAAACATGCAGTCGCTTTGATTCTGTCCCACAATATGGTCATACCTATGTATTCCTCCTGATCCTTTCAAAAGTTAATTAATTCATTATTAGTCATGTTTTAATCAACTTTATTCATTAATTAAATATACTTTACCTGTTACTATACTGACGTTCGACCGGACCTTCAACAATGGGAACGCCGCCAGTCTCAAAGCGCTTTTTGAGAAGCAAAATTCCGGCAGAGGTGTCACCGCCTATAAGCAACGCGAGTAGTAGTCATCATCAGATTACGACCTCACCGGCAACTCCCAAGGTAATCGTTTCCAACGGCAACGCATCTCCCACTGCATCTTCTTCAACAACAAGTGCTCCCAAGAAGCGTAAGGTGGATGAGGAGATGACGCCAGTTGAAGCCGCCCCCGTCACATCTGGACAACAGGAGGAGAATTTGGCGTCATTCACGAGGATGTCACCAGCCGCGTTGAAAACTCTTTTGACTGATGTGACCCCAAACAATTATCAATTGACCAACCGGAACTACGTCTTGATTGACACGCGGGAATCGGTCAACTTTAATCAGTGTCGCGTCAAGTCGGATCATTTTGTTCGCTTTCCATTAAATTGCAACGCTCCTGCTGCTGCCGGCGAGCCCGGGGTTGGGAAGGAAAGGTAATTAAACATTTTAGCTTGGATCAATTATTAATATTTTGTCCAGTTAAACAGTTAATTGTGCATTTATTTTCTCCGTAGGTTTGGTTCAAAGGGCGCGGTTATCAAGTATTTCCTGAAAATCCAACCCAACTTCTTGGTCGTCCTCCAAGCACCTGGATTTTACAATCGCGTTGTCGTCCTCAGCGAGGATGGTCGTCCGCCGAGTTCGAAACTAGCGACCTTAATGGAGGCACTGGTCAAAGTAATTAATACGTTCACAATTAAAATGACCAATTATATAATTTTCGGTGTGGATTGTAATCAACTTTGTTCTTAATAGTGGAATGAAGGCACTCCGACGACCATCCACATTCTCGAGGGAGGCGTTCAAGCATTTTCGAAAGAGTATCACCAGCAGTCCGTGTTTGGAGTCAAAGAGGAGACGAAGTCAGCGATCCCGGCAACTCCTTCAACTCCAGAGACGTCCTTCAAGAACCTTGATGAAATTATCATCACCTCCAGGTCCCTGATAAAGCTAGCAATTAAATTCAGGTCCCTCTCCAAGGCGCTTTCCATTTGGAAAGAGAGTGAGCTAGAGAACCGGAAGGAGGCATTGATCCCGGAGGCCTTCAAGTGCCCAGTGTGCAAGGAGCTGTTTTCGGGTCAGGTGCTCCAGTGCGAGAAGGGGCACAGCGTTTGCTCGGGATGTCACCTGAAGTACTGCGGTGAGTGTGGAGCCCCCATTTCCGGAAACATTCGGAACTGGGCATTGGAACATGCACTGGCCAATGTGATCAAGCTCGATTGCGTTTGCGGAGAGCGGGTCGAGGCGACCCGGATTGAGGATCACTTCGTTGAGTGCGTCCGGAAGGGGGAGGAGTTTGGAAGGATTCAGGACATGATTTCCATTGTCCAACGAAAGATCCAGGAAGAGAATGGGAAGGTGGTCAGTTTGAAGAAAGAATTGGTAAGGGTAGTTTAAAGAATTGAGACTAAATAAATATGTATTATCTGGGTTTTTAACTTTTATATCGTGTAATTAATTATTGGCGTATGCATTGTCTAATTCCAGGCAACTCGGGATCTTCTCTACATTCCGAACGTGATTGAGGGAACCTCGGATGCCGGGAGGATGGGCGCAGACGAGTGGGACAGGCACATCAGCCTTCTGGCCGCTAAGGAGAAAACTGTCGTCAGCCTCCGCAAGGAACTCCTCACGTTAGCTAAATAACTGAACTTACATGGGCATCCGCAAAATCTAATTGCTGTTTGATTTTTGTTTACGAGTTTAAAAGTTTGTCTCCTGTGTAGTTAATAGATTGATTGGAAAATAATGAAGCTTTAGGATTCTTTTTGACTTGTCTCGTGTTACCATATTCTTGTCTTAATTAAATAGCTTTATAATAAAGAAGCTTTTAATTCTCCAAGAATGTAAGACTAATTATTTAAAAATGGACATTTTTTTCAAGATAACAATTTAATCAAGAAACAAATAATTGATTTACAACAAAAAACATTAATTAGTGAATATGTAAGAATAAGAATATCTGGTTTAATTGCACCCCAATTAGTGGTATTTTGGCGTCAAGTGGTCCCATTTAATCCAGTGGATGAAGCTGGGGAGGTGGCCATGACCCTGTCCTCAAAGCATGGATTCGAAAACTGTTTCGGTTCCTCATCTGATTGGGTCAAGGTGCTGGAGGTGGCGGCATTAATATCCAGTCAGGTACAGACGCAGGGGGTTCAGGTTCTGGAGAAACTGGCAGGGCTGGAGGTTCTGTTGGAAGCGGGGGAAACACTGGGGTAGGAAAAGGTGGCAGTGGAAGCGAAGGTTGCATACATATGTAGTGAAGGACCCCATAACCAATGTCGAAACCAGTTCACAAATTAACTGATTATTCAAAATTGCGTAGGTGGAGTGACAAAGTGTTAATGGGGCTAAGGGTAAAAAGGTACGCTGATTTCAAATCTGTCAACCGTTTGGCACTCCAGGCTCGCAATTTTTCGCAAAACAAACTTTTTTGAAAAAACTGCCTATTTTTTGTGGTTTTTTGAAAAAAACCGGCATATTTTCAATTTTTTTGACCTGAAACCTTCACCACTGGAAAGATCAGGTCAATATTGTATATAATCAATACATACAGTGGCGCCTCTTGGACCTTTTACTCTGAAGCCACGAATGCAGTCATGATAATTATATTGGATTATGCGAACAGTGTGCGCATTGCCGTCTTGAGTAGTCGAAGATCTCACTACAGTCTTTCACGTCCTTCGTACGAACTCGTTTGATAGGAGATGGAAGTTCTTGGAAGTTCATCGATCAATGGCACAATCTGGTTCTGCGGGGGAGTCGGATGGTGTCGGTGTCACGACCGGAATGACTGTGAAATTCATTTTTACATGACGGTGATTGTGTTTTGATTTTCTGCTTGTTCGGGTGGAGGCATTGGACCTGACCTGCGTCGTGACTTGTGCTTACGAGACGATTTCCGGTGAGATGACTTGTGCTCCCTACAGGACCTGGACCTTCCTATGGAAGAAAGACACCAAGGCTACTCGCTCCATTTCCTTCAGGATTCCATCCAGTCGGCTTTTCTCGCTGACGAACGCTCTGACATTGTTGGATCGCTTCTCTCCTCTTCCTCCGTCCACCTTCCGATCCTGTTCTCCCCCGGAAATAGAAGTGGCATCTCCCACCGTCCCTTCAACGACATCTTCAGCGCCACCTCCAACCTTCCTCCTCGTGAACAAAATGGGGAGACTGTCATCCTCCAGAGTCTTCAACTCCTTCGTATTCTTGGCTCTCGCCTCCATCCTCCCCTTCACCCTTTGAACCGCCTTCGCCAGATTCGTCTCTTTCCACTTATCTTGCTCATCCTCCAGCGCCTCGTCCTTCTCGAGCTCCTCCTTGGTCCTCCGTTTCCGCTGCCTCTTTGGAGGCTCTTGTCCGTTGACATTTTGCTGCTTATCGGATGACCCTACCATCGCCATTACGCCATTAAATGCTGCAGATTATCTTCCATCGACGGCAGCTGCTCATCCAACAACGCCAATCACTCCTTGTCAACTAACTTTTTGCGAATTCGTTTTTACATATGGGGGCACCATATATGGAGTGTTTTAAATTAAAAATTTTAATTATCTGTCTTAGAATGTTGATTTGCAAACGAAAATGCGCAAAAAATAACTGGCAGACAAATGGTTTAATCGACACTATTTTTTTATTTCCCATTTTCTATCAACTACATAATAATAAACTCGTCTACTGACAGGAACCATGGTCAAAAGTACATAATAATGCGATCAAAGACTAGGTATGTAAATACTGATGGGAAAAGATCATAGAAAAAGAAAGTCACTAACATAAAACTAATTTTGGTAGCTCCGAAGATGACCTTTATTAAATTGCTATTCTAATTATTTAACATTTACACATAAAAGGAATTTTAATATCTATCAAAGTTCAACTTTATCGGTTTGGCGATGGGGGTATGTTGAGAATTTTTTAAAAGCAAACAATGGTCAATGGCCGAAGAAACCATACACCTTGTAGAAATTTGAATAGGTAAAATATTAAAATACACTTAATATTTGTACTAACAATTGTTAATTTACTAACAGATTTAACTTCCACATATTTACATTGATTGATATCTTGAATTTTAACAACTTATTTTAAAGCTTATAATGTAAGTACATCAAAAATCGACCGTATTACATCTGCAAACTTTTGACGTTATTAGCATATATATGACCAATTAAATTTTTTTTGTAGTAATTCGTGTTACATATTTACCTAATTCATTAATTACACATTAAAGTAAAAAATAAAATGTTTGCAAACTCCATGAAGGAGGCATCGATCATGTGTTCATATTCATATAAATTCAAGCGTAACTCAAAAAAGATGCAAAAATAACGTGCTCCCATTGGATTCGAAGCCTGGACAACTAGGCTCCAATTCCAGCGCACTAGCCACCCAGCCACCTTGGCTTAAGTGTTGCAACTTGCCAGTCTTATGATGGAGATACCTATAGTTTTCATATGGAAACGAAATAAAACACACAATACACGCTAGCTGGCACGGGGACCTCCGGTTTTGGTCTGGGGATGAGATGGAACTCGAGCTCAGACGACCTGGCAACGTGACTCCAGCAACAACTCCAAATTATTGTTCCTCCAAGGAACTCCACCAAGGAACTCCTCTCGTTAGCTAAATAACTGATCTGACATGGACATCCGTAAAATCGAATTGCTAACTTTAATTTTTGCTTAAGGTTTAAGAGGATCATTAGAATTTTAAAAGATTCACTTCTTTTTAGTTAATAGATTGATTGGAAAATAATGAAGGTTTAGGATTTTTTACGTATTTCTTGTTACTATGCTCATGCCTTAATTAAATGGCTTTATAATAAAGAAACGTATAATTCTCCAGGAATATAAGACTCATTATTTAAGAATGGACATTTTTTCAAGATAGAAATTTATACACCCGTCTAGATAAGACACACAGGTAAGAATTTTGAATAAAATCACATTAGTAATTGGCGTCATCCACTTATCTCAAGCAACAATGTCTTAAAAGATTGAAAGTTTCCATTATAGACAAAAATTTATAGCTGTGTCAGGAAACGAGATTAGTTTAATATCCTGTTATTTCCATTAAACGTTTAATGATATTTTTTAACAATGGAAACTTCAAACGGGAAATAAAACGAGCAGTTATTTATTTTATCAAACACATCGCCCCCAATAAGTCCAACTTTAATATCAAAATTTGTGCTTTTGTGCTATTTGGACGTCGCTGGAGAGAAATATTTTTTTCTTCGATGCAGACCGCGGCCAGCTGCAAGCAAAAAAGTATCCTATAATCCAATCCGTACATAAATATACGTAACAGTAAGTAAACACGTCTTGTTACAATATTGCTGTTTCTTTTCTGTTTGCGAGCACATATAAGTTTGAATCGTATTGAACACAATTATTAATTGAAGAGCTATTTTTCAGTTTTCATCAAGTGATTTCGCATGTTGAGTGATTAGGATTTGTGTAACCCAGATTGTCAGGTCGGTAGAGTTTTGGAGATGGCTCGACAAGGACCTCTCCTCCACGACCCAGAAATGTTTGAGGAGCTTCCCAACTTGGCTGAAAAAGTATTTAAAGTTGATATGGTAAGATGTTGATTATTATTTTGCACCAAACGTTGAACGTATCAACTAATTATCATTAAATAAATAGCTTTTAAGCTGAAATGGTGTGTAAGTCATTGTATGTCTTTTTTAAATTTCAGATTCGCGAAATGATTCTGAAGAATGCATTTGTTCAAGACGAGAGCAAAATCTGTTGGTCGAGCGTCCGTTCTCTGCGCCTTGTCCAAAAGTCCTGGCTCGGGACTGTTACCAAACTGTTCCAAAACGCCAAGAAACCTCTCTTCCACCTTGTTTTAACGAGGGAAAACTCACTTCTGGAACATGTTGGGGAGGAGCAGAGAAAATTACTGAACCAATTTGTGAGCACCGTCACCAGCAGCTTAATGTCGACAGGGCCCTCAACTCCAGCGTTCACGCTCAAAATCTCGGCCAACGTGTTCCTCCAGGAGAATCATCAAAGTTTCTCCAGGATGCTGGTTGACTGTGGAGCAGAGCTGGTTGAACTAGAAGTGGGCCTCCCTCCAGATGGAACACTCCAGCTAATATTTCCCCGCTTTTTCCTCCCAAATCTTCGAATACTGACCATAGACCCGGAATGTTATCAGCACACTGATAATGTTTCCCACTTTATCAATCACTTGCTGAACGCTTCTCCAGGGTTGACCCACTTTCTAGTGTCCTTTTGCGATAATCGCGATAGGGAGCGGGGACCATTGGCTTTTCAGTTGTTTACGCTTCCTCCCTCCATCACTACGATAGAGTTGGACTGCTACTTGACTAGCGAAAACCTTGAGATGCTTATCAACAACAATCTACCCGAGTTGAGTTCACTAGCACTGTTTATTCCTTCGGACGCAACGTTTCCAGACGTACTGTTGTATAGAATTCTGGACAAGTTTCGAAGAACATTGCAGAAACTTGTTGTGACCGACAATGGGCATTTTGGAGTTCCCGTCCCGGTCACCCTACGCTTTCCATTGATGGAGGAGTTGCAGGAGTTTTCAAATGCTTGCATAAATTGCCAACCGGAAGCTGAGGAAATGATCTTTCTGCACATAGCTCTTCCCCAGCTATCTCGTTTGACATTGACCAACTTAACCAACTCCATGTTTCAAAGGTGGACCGAGAGTTCCTGTTTTCCTTGTGTCCAGCATGTGGCGATAAACTTGGCGGACGAGACTTTTAGAGACAGTGACGACCAGTACGGTGTCGGCGTGAATTTGGAGCAAATGCGGTGCCTTCACAGGGCCTTTCCAAATGTAATCAAGTTGAACGTATCCGTTCGAGCGGAGGATACTGGAGGACTCAGATACCTTTTCTCAGAGATGAGGCAGTTGACTAAGTTGGAAATTAACGTCGTTGGCCGTGGTCGGAATTGGGATATCTGGGATGCAGTGTTGATAGGAGCTCCTAAAAAGTTTGTCGTGGGGTTACGGGAATCTTCAAACTTTTGGAAGAATGTCAATCTTACAAATGAAGGTTCTCCCTCCATTACAAATTTAGAAGGTGTGTAGGAGAGTACATATTATATTGAAACTAACCTAATCGTCCCATTTAAGCGTGTTCATTTATTAAAAATGTGTATAAACTTTTGTTTTTCAGAGCTGACGTCCCTTTGCTTGACAGCTTGCTATTGGGGGGACAGGGAAGGGAGGTCACTTATCTCTGATGTTACATTTCAGTTTGCATTACTGAAGATGCCCAAGCTGATGAATTTGACCCTAAGGGGCAGATTTAAGGTACATTTTCGGGTTTAGCTTGCCCTGTAACGAATGCATAGTCTAATTAATAATTGATCGGGGCCTCTATCACTTTCTAGGCTTCCGACAAAATGATGACAAGATGGAGGCATCTAGGGAGGAAACTGGTTCAAAAGTAGTCAATTCTGGATGATGCTGAGAAAACGGAAAGAATATTGAAATTTACATATTTGTCATTTCAGTTTAAGATGTGTTAGTAATATAGTTCAAGAATTATGACAGACAAAATAATTTCTTTGCTTTAATTGTAATTAAGTTTAATGCCACGATAACTTACAATGCATTAATTGACAAAAGATATTTCATTGAGATAAGTACAATTAAATTATTTGACAAGCTGTTAACTCGGCATTCTTCCATTCAATGCATCTGACAGCAAAAAAACAATAATTTACGCAAATCAACTTTTTAATTATTTGCCATTACAATTCTGTTATCAGAAGCCTCGGTATAATTCAGAGATGAGATACGCATTGAACAGTAGCAGCTTCGCAAGAAATGTTTACACTTTGGGGCATCATGAGATATGCTTTATAGTTCATCGCGCAAAAAAGAGAAAGTTAACAAAATAATCCATTTGCAAAATGGGATCTTCCGGTCAGTTCAATATTCGTTTGAACAATTACACGACTGTGTTACAAAGCGTGATTCGCAAGTTGCTGGACGGCGAGCAGTTGGTTGATGTCACTTTGGCGTGCGAGGGTCAAAGTATTAAATGTCATCGTTTGATTCTCTCTGCTTCTTCCACATATTATGAGCGTAAACCTTACGGACCACCCCTCCAACTTGGTCATATACTTGGAAGGACATGAAGATTTGGAAACTTACAAAGATCTCTCGTCACATTCATGTACAATGGGTAGGTTAGTATTAGTCAGCAGAGACCACAACTTTTTCAAAGCCGCGGAGTAATTAAAGGTGAAACGTTTGGCGCATAATACGACTTGGCTCATGACGGACGGCGAAATGTATAACATGGAGGAGGAATTGGAAGATTTTGCCACTGATTGACTGTTTATGAAATTATGTTTCATTTTCTACGTTTTGATTTCCTGAGGAAGGTGTCCGAGGAAATGGTGGAGCATCCAGTCGTGCCCACCAAGCGAGGCTACTCATACGATTGGTACGATGTTTTTCAAAAACATTCCAGAAACGGTTCGATCCGGTGTTCTGAGTTTGCCCCAATGCAACCGTGGCAAGCTGAATACGCTTTTCGAAATCGAAACGAGCCGAATTCTAATAACACCAGTTGAACCTCAACCTGTCTTGGCCTGCCCCATGCAAAATAAATCAAATTCATCAATCACGTTGTCAGGTTTAAAGAAATAAGTCTTTATACATTTATTTAATTACAGTCATCTCAACCAGATAGAATACACAGGTAAGAATGTCGAATAAAGAGTGCATTAACGAGTTTGGGGTAGGTCAATCAAAGAAGGAGAATTATACGTAAGTCAATAGAAGATGAGGAAGCATTAGCGTTTGCTTAACGTCGATAAGGATTGTAGATCAGCGTCCGTCCATCCCCACTTTCCTTCCACTCTTCAGACATCTCTTCAGAAACCTAGTGGGTCATAAAATTATGCAAAATGATTAAGTTTCATGGACAAAATTAATGTAGCTCGGTAAAGCGATCGGTCGTGAAGCGGATTTGGCGTTACCTTAAATCCTGCATGAAAGTTGAGATGTTTCAGTTTCGGCATCCTCAGCAGAGCCAAGTTGAAGATGATGTCGGAAATGAAAGGTGAACCACGGCTGTAGAATGCCGTTTCCACTAATGAAAGGTTTACTAATTCTGTATGCAAGAGAAGGAGTTTAAATTAAAGTTGTGTTGCGAAATACTTCAATATTGTTTAATTGTTATCAAAATAGATTGTTTCTACCTTTCAAGTTGGCAATCGAGTCAGGATTTTCATTTTCATGATACGCCCCAGTAAGTACGTTATCCCAGTCATTGGGGCTTGGCAACTCATTTCTAGTCCGAAAAACTTTTATTCTCAAATCCGTTAGCTGCGTCATTTCCCGGAAGACGATCCTTAGTCCACTTGCCTCCACTTCAGAAAGGGTGAGTTCCAACTTGAGTAGATTCGGAAAGCTCATGCTGACCCTGTGCATTATGTCCGTGTCGAGGCTGACTTCAAAACCGTTAAAGCCTCCTTCAAAATTCTCGTCAACCATTGCTAATTCCAGGCAAGTGACAAGAGTGAACGGAGAACTTCCGGTGGTCCACTTCCGAAGCATGGCGGCAGTTTGATTGTATAGACGTAAAGTGCGCAGCTTTGGGAGACACGTGAGAAGAGAACCTATCCCGGGTTCCAACTCGGCGTTGATCGATTTGTTGGAAAACTCTGTCACACTCTCCAAGACGGGAAGTCGAATCACTGTCCAGTTACGTGGAGGTCCAGGATAGTGATGTGATTGGATGTATTGTTCAAATGAAACGGTTTTCAAGGTGGTTCGACATTTGGCCAAAAAGTCTGAGAGTAATCCCTCCCTGTACGGATCAGGCCTTATCTGTACGGTGAAGGAGTTCAGGTTCGGAAGAGTGTTGTTCGTAAGCACTTCAAGATCTTGACCTCTGATCGTGTAGCTGAACTTCAATTTGGTGAGGGAAGGTGGTAGAGTCACGGTTTCCAATCCGGAGGAGACGAGAATGGGATCGGGAAACCCTGGCAGCAAGACTGACATTGTCAACTCACTTAATCCTGTGGCAGCTGCAAACACTGACTTGAGGATTCCTGCGGAGCCAATTTCCCCGCTTTTTGCAACGGCCAGTCGTTGTTCTGTCACTCCTTCATCGTTGTCGTAGTCGCGGTGGGTCGGAAGATCCAGCGTAACCACTATGTCCAGTTTTCGTAGGTTTGGAAGTGTCGCCTTTGGGAAGGGACCTTTGAAGGGATGAATCCACATGTTCAGCTGAACGAGCCCTGTGCCACAGCTAGTCAACAAGTTGGAGATGCTCTTGTGGTTCAGAGTCAGTCGGCGCATCCCATATTCAGATATTGACACACTGAATGGAGGAATAATGCCACTGGTTTCCAAAGAAGTTGCAAATATTTTACAAAACTTTGAATGTCTGGTAGTTTGATAAACTTGGACCTGGTACAGGGGATGCTGACATTTGTGGAGGGTTTTGATGATACTTGTATTCCAGTCCCTTCCAACATGACGCAAGGACCGGGCGGTCCCAATGTCCACTTCGCCCCCATCCGTCTGGTGGATGGCGTACTTGAGAATCTTCTCCAGGAGCTGGAAAGCAAAGCAAAATAATAATTGTTCCCAATAAATGATGTTTATTTAAAAGCGAATTTTGGTTAGCGAGTCCACTCTTCCTCATTCTCAGTTTACAATTAAGCGTGCATAGAACAAGATTCGATTTTTATCTGGCAATTAACAGCCTTCTTACCAGATGAATGTTAAACACTTGTTGAGAAACATTCTGATTCCTGAGTCGTGCGGATGACCTCTGTGGCTTATAAAATGACGATGTGGACGTGATGGGGTCCACCGACGCGGAGGTAATTCCCCTCCTTCCTTTCCGTTCGTTGCCGTTAGCATCCATGACTACAATCTGCAATCAATTAAGAAATCAGTTATCTTACATTAAAGACTAAAGAAGGGAAGGCTTTATTCAGGTCAGAGGCAATAATTACGGATTCGAGAATAGAAAGAAGTTATATCGACAATCGATAATTAGTTAATGGATAAAGAAATCCGACTTCCAATAAAGACCTCATAACTTAATGTCACTAAAAGCGCTCAATTAAATTTAAAAAATTGAACAAAACAAAATCCACTTTACCAGTGAGTGATCAGTCAATCGACGATAGAATGACAGTCTAGCTTGTAATTTCTTGTAACCTTAATTGTCGTTTTCGAAGCAGTAACTCTGGTTAAAAATATACAGACCAGCTAAATTAGCTGAGCAAACAGTTAATTAAACGGTGAACAGTTATGTTTGTAAGGAAATGCTTATGTCGTTAATCCTTGTTGCCGTTGCTTCAGAAAAAGTAAACAAACCGCGGCTGATGATCCACTGCATACATTGGGGCACACTGATACTACAACGGTTCGCAACGGAACCTGGAGCTTATCTTCAACAACAAAAACTACATTCAACATTGCACTTTAAAGAGTAGGTTGTCTTTGCGTGTGCACAATATAATTAGTCCATATTATCATTAAAAAGTAAAACAAATATATAAATAAATCCACCTGCACCTACTTCCCATACACAAACGGGCATTTATTTGCAACCTGTTGACTATAAGACGGCAACTGAAATGTATGTGTTTCGGGACTCATGGAATGTCTTCCTGTATCCAACGTAAGCCCGCCAACAGGTGTAAATAATAAAAAGGAAAACAAAGCTGACAGAATTCTGTAATTTAAAAGGACACAAAACTGTCACTCGATTTTTAAAAAACGGACCGGAAGGTAAATTAAATCTAACTAAACACCACTTAAAAGTGCGATTAAAGCTGCAAGCTATCAGGTGAGTCATCAAATAATTCTCCTCCTAACGAACTAGTTAATATCTTAAAACAATTGGTTTGGTTAAGCTTAGTTTGTTGTAATGTGGTCTGTTAAAGGTATTTTTTTGTTTCAATCAGTGAAGAAGTGATGGAGGCGCAGGGGCTTCCCGAGACCAGGGAAATGGATAACATTCCCAACTTGGCACAGCAAGTGTTTCGTATCGATTTGGTAATAGGCATCTCTCCTCTAGTTTAATTTAACCTTTATATGGTTTTAACTGCTTACTAGATTTTACGTTAATTATGCCTATCATTATTTACTGATCGAGAGCTCAGAGTTGCCATGCTTCTGATTTTCCATTTCAGTTGCAGGAAATGATTTTGAACCATGCCATTCGAGGGGACATCGGTCAAGTTCTAGGGTCAAACGTCAGATCCCTGCGTCTTGTCCAAAAATCCTGGCTCGAGACCATCACGCAGGTGCTTCAGAAGTCCAAGGAGCCTCTGTTCAAGCTGATACTGGATGAAGGGAACTCTCTCCAAGAAAGTGTGGGAGAGGACGGGAAACTACTGGACCGCTTCCTGGACGCCATGGCCACAAAACCAACTCTTCCAACCTTCAGCGTCAAGCTCCTGGAACAAGTTTTCGTGCAGGAAAATCACTCGAGCCTGTCCAAAATGCTGGTTCAGTTTGGAGGAGGTCTAGTTCAGCTGAAAATGCAAATCCCACAATGTGGAGGCACTCTTAATCTTCTTTTCCCCATGTTTTCGCTCACAAGTCTTGGAGAACTAAGCATAACGCTGTCCAAATTGGAACTGCCTGGAACTGGAACAATTGGAAGAAAAAGCAACGCAAACGTCTCCCACTTTCTCAACTTCCTGCTGAATGCGGCTCCAGCGTTGACCGAGTTGGTCATTCCTTGCGACAGTTTTAATCACTCCACTGACCCGGTCGCATTCCAGCTTTTCACTCTCCCTCCCTCCATCACCACGTTGGAGCTGTTGTCTCACATGAGCAGTGAACATCTTGAGGTTCTTGTCAAGAACGACCTTCCTAAACTGACATCGCTCACTTTGCGTGTACCTGGCAGAGAAGCTTATCCAGAAGGACTGCTATTCCGGATTATTGATAACTTTCGAAAGACGCTTCGACAACTTAAACTAGTCGGCTGCGTTTGGGCTGATCCCAAACCTGTGACCAGTCTTCGTTTTCCCGTCATGGAGAAACTGGAGGAGTTCACCAACTACTCGATAAACTGTGAGCTGGACACTGGGCTCCACTCCCTCGAGAAGTATTTGCCAAAGCTAAGACGTTTGGTGTTGGTTCATCAAACGGCCGACATGTTTCAAAAATGGACCGAGAATTCGAGCTTTGCAACTGTGAACCGTGTATTGATAATGTACATGGTTAACGAGCGTGTTCGGTACAATCATCCGGATTACATTCTCAGTGTGGATTTGGAGAGGATGCAAAGCATTTATCTGGCATTTCCAAACGTTCGCGTGCTGGATGTAACCGTTAATCCGACGCAGGTTTGTGGACTCAAGTACCTGTTCATGGAAATGAGGCAGTTGAGGGACCTGAGGATTGTGGTGGTTGGGAGCATAGTCGGGTTTGACAGGGATTTCTGGGACGCGCTGTTTATCGGAGCTCCGGTTGAGTTTGTTGCGGGACTGAGGAAATCTCCAACAGAATTTTGGGAGCATGTTCAGCTTTCCCAGAACGCTTTACCGTCCATCCAAAACTTACAAGGTAAATAAATACACACGTTATCCTCGTTCGATAATTACTAAGTTGATGAATTTTAAAATATATTTTTCTCCTTGTTCTATAGACCTGATCTCTCTTCACTTGGAAACTCACCTGTACTGTTGCCGAGCTCAGGTTGCAACGGAACCGCTCATTTCCGACCTCACATTTCTCATCGCCCTCTTCAAAATGCCGACACTGAAGTCTTTGCATTTGAAGGGCAAGTTTCAAGTAAGTTTATCCATTCTCATTTATTAATTTTAATCAAGCCTCGCCAGACTCCTTTTTACTCTCTTAGAGGTATTAAATGCGTATTTTTAATTGCAGGCATCTGATGAAATGGCGGAAAGATGGAGGAGCCAAGGGCGGAAGCTCGTTTACTCTGCTGTGATTTAATTAATTTGTCATTGTTTTTGTACTAGTAATTAGTTGTCCTGATGTGTTCACGTTGACGCCCATGTAAATACATAAAATTAACTCGTAAAATGTAGGGTAGTTTTAAGTTTGCGGTTTGTGCTCATTGTCAATCGTTAGCGGCATTGGGAGAGGCGGCCTCGGAAATCGCTAATTAAAGTCTTAAGACTAATTGTAAGTTGTCATTATTAATTTCACATTAAATATCAGAACAAATATTTGTTCCGTGTGGGAGAGTAATTTGATTGAAGATCGGATTTCACATAAATTAAAGTCTAGTGTAATTATTCTGTAATCTTCTTTGTTATATCTTCATTTATTTGGTGTCACGTTTGTTATATGCACCAAAAATTGTCCATTTTTATCTTTCCTTTTTATGTCACATTGGATTAATCATCTATTTTTGCATTCAGTTAAACATTAATTTGTAGAAGTTTTGCTACAAGATAGATAGTACATACTTCATAGATAATTGGTGATACTACAAGTGCATAATTCATAAGTCACTCTTCTCTCTTCCATTCCCCGTGTTAATGAATGAGAAGGATTATGATGAGCACGACATTGTTAACATAATCGTATCTGCTGCAGTTACTTAAAGTTGCTTTAATCACACATACACATATGTACACGTTCAATAATGATAGTGACAACTTTTATTTTATTTATTTTATTTCACCGTTTTGCCTATAATATTGACTCATTCCAACTTGGAACTCTCGGCACAGCTTCTCATTCTACCTTTGAATCTCACCCTGCCCCTCAATCATGTAGAAATTGTCCAGAGTCCAGGGATAACCTGACTCTAGTTAGCGGACTCACAATTCCGAAACGTTTCACGTTCCCAGTATCCCAGACTCTTCCGGAGACACGGAAACTCCCATCTTAGGAAGTAACATGACCTCGTCCACTTCCCTGAAAAAAAAACTCTCTCCTTCCCATTCATTGTTGCGTAAAACTTTTTTCAGGACGTAAACTCAATTTACTGTCCATTTTTCTTCAATTCCATTCCATTTCAAACGAGAAATGAAATGACAGAGATATTCCATGTTTTATCAACTTGCCCCAATTATACCAAGACGGGAGACCCCACAACCATTTCTCAAGACTTTACTTGGACGTCGATGGCGATAGGGAGAAATATTTTTCCACTTCTGTCTGCCGACGGTCAGCTGCAAGCAACTCCAACTTGCAAGATCGCAAATAAACACGACTTCATATAATATTTTTGTTGTAAGTTTTTTGTGTGCACCGCAGAGGAAGTTGGAGTCACGTTGAAAACAATTCTTAATTGAAGAATTTTAAATATAATTAGTAGGGTTCCTATTATTAAGTGATTTCCCCTGTTAACTGTTTCGAGATTCAGATTGCTCTGACCCAGGTCGTTCGATTGTTGGAGTTTTGGTGAAAATGGCACGACCCCGCCACGACCCAGAAATGGTGGAGGAGTTTCCCAACTTGGCGGAGAAAGTATTTGCAATTGAGTTGGTAAGTGGATTTGTATTCAGCTTTAACATTTAAACTACCTTTCGTGAACACTTTAAAATTGTTGGCTTTTAATTTAATGTAATGTGGTAACACGAAATTGTTAATTGCTTTTTTAGCTACGGGAAATGATTCTGGGTCATGTCCTTATTGATGGAAAGAGCAAAATTTGCTGGTCGAGCGTTCGCTCTCTCCGCCTTGTCCATAAATCCTGGCTGGAAACCGTGACCAAGCTGTTCGAAAATGTCAAGAAACCACTCTTCCATTTGGCCCTGAAGGGGAGGAACTCGCTTGTCAAATATCTCAGGGAGGAGGATGGGAAACTACTCAACCGATTTGTAAATGCCGTCACCAGTGGCGCCATGTCTACGGGACCCTCAGTTCCAGCGTTCACGCTCAAAATCTCGGCCCACGTGTTCCTCCAGGAGAATCGTCATAGCTTTTCCAAAGCACTTGTCCACTGCGGAGCTGGAATCGTTGAACTTGAAGTCGGCCTCCCTCCAAAAGGTGGCACACTCCAGCTAATGTTTCCAAGCTTTTCCCTCCCGAATCTTCGAAAACTGAGAATAGATCCGGAATGCTTTGAGCACACTGACAACGTTTCCCACTTTATCAACAACTTGCTAAACGCCGCCCCAGGGCTGACCCACTTTTTGGTGTCGTATTGTGATGATGATGACAGTGAGCGTGGACCGTTGGCCTTCCAGTGTTTCACCCTGCCTGCCTCCATCACCACGATGGAGCTGGACTGCTACCTGACCAGTGCAAATCTCGAGATGCTTATCAACAATAGTCTACCGCAGTTGACTTCGCTGAAACTATTTATACCTCCGGATGCAACATTCCCAGACGGGCTGTTATTGAGGATTCTTAACAAGTTCCGAAAAACGCTGCGCAATCTTGCAATGACAGAACGTGGATACTTTGGGCGAATGGATGTTGTCACCCATCTTGGTTTTCCGGTGATGGAGGAGCTGGAGGAGTTTTCAAATTCTTCCTTAAACTGCCAGCTGGACGCTGACATGCGCTCACTGGTGACACTTTTGCCCAAGATAGCTCGTCTAACGCTGGCCAACCAAACCATTGGCATGTTTCGAAGATGGACGGAGAACTGCTTTCCTGCTGTCCTGCAACTTGAAGTGCACCTGGCGAACGAAAATTTTGACGAATTCGACGATGAGTACTGGATGGGGCTTAACGTGGACCGGATGGAGCGTCTTCACAGGGCCTTTCCAAATATCCGCAAGTTGCACGTGTCCATTTCTTCCATGGAAACCTGTGGACTCGAGTACCTTTTCGGGGAGATGAGGCAGTTGACTGAGTTGGCGATTGACGTCGTTGGCCCGAACCGGGATCGGGATACCTGGGATGCTGTGTTGATGGGCGCTCCTAAACGGTTCGTCGCGGGGTTACGAGAATTTCGTACATTTTGGAAGGATATCCAGCTTACAAACCACGTGATTCCGTCCATTAAAAATCTTCAAGGTGTGTAGCGCTAGCGGCATTTAGGTTAAATGGTTTATCATATGATATTATAATATTATGGCGAGTCTTAATATTAAAATCCCTGTGTATTTTATGGCATTTTAGAATTGACGTCTCTCTCCATGAAAGCTCGGAGGGTGGGGGGTGATGATACGAGTTCCCTTATCACTGATCTCGCCTTTCGGTTTGCACTGCTGAAAATGCCCAAGCTGAAGGAGCTGACCTTGAAGGGCCTATTTTGGGTACGATTTCGGGTTTAACATGCTTATCTAACAATTTGATTATAAATATATGTATGCATACATACATTCATAGAACCAAGATGGCAAGTAATTTATGATCTCTTGTACTTTTACTATGTCAGGCGTCTGGCGAAATGGAGAAAATCTGGACGTGTCAAGGGAGGAAACTTGTTGAAGGTGACGAGTAGCCAATTCTGATGATTATGCAGCGCAAACAAATATTATTCTCTGGTATAATATTTTCTTGTGCTCTTAATAAAGTTCGACAATACATAAAATTGATACAATCGCTTAAGATTCGTTCTAATGTTTAGATGATAAAATGTGATGTCATCATAAACTCTTACTGTACAATGTAATAAAAACATATTTAAAAGGGACTCCCCATTTTGCGATAAAATCATTCCAGTTGCATTATAGTTTATACTACGTAAATCAACTTTTTCAATTAAATTAATTATGTTATCTGAGGCAGTTCATAAAACGAAACTAGTATTTGTTCGTATACTTCTCCCTCGTCTCGTTATCATTCAAAGATAAGCCTTGACCAGTATCTGAACAAGAAATTGTGACATTTTGGGGCGAAATGATATAACTGTTTACAAAGGAAACTGCATATCTGTATCTCTTCAAAGACACTCTGCAAAGCATTTCAACCCCTCTAGTTTGTCTACTTTCATTTGTACGATTTGAATCAGGTGCTCTAGGTAGCATTCCCTTCGAAACACTTGGAAACATTTCTTACGTTGTTCAATTTTCACCATACACATTAATCCATCAATCATGCTTAATATAAAAGTTTCCCAGAGTTGTAGAGAAAAAGTTTCTCAAGACGCCCCAAAACAAACCCTGGCATGCACAGTTTAGTGAAAGCGTTGTTGATATAGACGCCTCAATCAATAAATAGGAATTACGAAACATTCATTCCAGTACAGTCAGTCCAGTACAAACTTGGACAGATGAAAGTACTTTTCCAGAGTCGACGATCACCGCATTTCCGGAGTCCGTGCATTCCAAACAAAATTCAAGGTGCAGGTGGGCAGTTTTTTAAGTGATTTCATTAAAAGTTTGGTTAAAATCAAAAGGTAAGCGGTATGTCAGAAAATAACCAGAAAATTATCAAATACTTGTGTGACACTTGTTCATTAGCCAAAAAATTAAATACCTAACGGCTGTTTGTTTTGTGCTACGTTTGGTCAGTTGTCAGTCAGCTGTCATTAGTTGTTTGAGTAATTAAAAGTGGAATACTTGATTTGTCTTTCAGTCGTCAGTGGAGGACTTAATAGCAATTATTTTATAGCGATACAGCAGGCACTGGTGAAGAACCGAGCAATAATGGCTAACCTGGATAATATGCCAAACTTGGCTCAGCAAGTCCTTGGCATCGATTTGGTAAGTTACCTGTTCTCGCTGTATATTAAGTTAACGTTTATTTGTTTAACTACGTTCATATGTTAATTACGGTGTAACTTTTTCCACCTTAATTGATAGCAACATGAAATAAAATATGCTGCTTGGTTACTTTAACTTCACTTTTTATTTCAGGTTCGGGACAAGATTTTGAACATGGCCATTCGTGGGGACAAAGGTCAAATCTGTGCGTCAAACGTCAGCTCTCTGCGTCTTGTTCAGAAATCCTGGCTCGGGACCATCACGAAGCTGCTTCAAAAGTCCAAGGAGCCTCTATTCCACTTGGAGTTGACCAAGGACAACTCTCTCCAACAAAATGTGGGAGAAGAGGGGAAATTACTGGACCACTTCCTGAACGCTATCGCAACGAAGACATCGCTTCCAACGTTCAGTGTCAAAATCCTGGAAGATGTATTCGTGCAGGAAAATCGCTCCAGTTTGGCCAAAATGCTGGGTCGCTTTGGAGGAGGTCTTGTACAGCTGGAAATGCATATCCCTCAATGTGGAGGCACTCTCAACTTCCTTTTTCCCATGTTTTCGCTCACAAGTCTTGGAAAACTTTTCGTGAAGCTATCCGAACTGGAACTGCCTGGAACGGGAACAACTGGAAGAAAAAGCAATGCGATCGTCTCGCACTTTCTGAATTCTCTGCTGAATGCGGCCCATGGGTTGACGGAGTTCACGATTCCTTTTGAGAGTTTTAATGACACCGCTGACCCTGTCCCATTCCAGTTTTTCACCCTCCCTCCCTCCATCACCACGCTGGAGCTGTTATGTCCCATGAGCAGTACAAATCTTGAGCTACTTGTGGAAAGCGACCTTCCAAAATTGACCTCTCTGAGTATTTGTGTACCATCGAGACAGGCTTATCCAGAAGAACTGCTATTCCGGATTCTTGACAACTTTCGAACGACGCTCCGACGGCTGAAACTAAACGGCCGCGTATGGACTGCACCCAGACTTGTCACGAAACTACGCTTTCCCGTCATGGAGAAACTGGAAGAGTTCGCCAATTACTCGACAAACTGTGAGCTAGACGCTGGCCTCGACTCCCTCGAGAGATTCCTGCCACAGCTTCGCCGTTTGGCGTTGCTGTATCAAACCGCGGACATGTTTCGAAAATGGACAGTGAATTCGAGTTTTACGTCGATAAGCCATCTATATTTATTATGCGTGGTCAACGAACGCGTTCACTTCAGTCATCCGGATTATATGATCAGTGTGAACTTGGAGATGATGCAGAGTGCTCATCTCACCTTTCCGAATATTCAGGTGCTGGAGATGGCCGTTCATCCGACGCAGGTCTGTGGTCTCAAATTCCTCTTCATGGAAATGAGGCAGTTGAGGTATCTGAGGATTGTGGTAATGGGGACTACCGTCGGATTTGACTGGGACTTCTGGGACGGTCTACTTGTGGGTGCTCCAGTTGATTTTGTCACAGCCTTGAGGAAGTCTCCCGATTTTCGGGAGCACGTTCAGTTTACAAATGGCACGTACCCATCCATTAAAAATTTGCAAGGTAAGGTCATAATGAATGACATGTAAAGATTGGGCCTGTGTGTAAGTAAATAAACTACTTTCCTCTTTTCTTTAGACTTGACATGCCTCCACTTGGAAAGTCACCGCTTGTGTCGCCATTCTCCTGGTGCAGCCAATCCGCTCATTTCCGACCTCACCTTTCTCTTCGCCCTCCTCAAAATGTCGAAACTGAAGAGATTGTATTTACAGGGCAAGTTTCAAGTAAGTTATCAATTTGTTCTGCTCTTAATTCTTTGCCAACATTAAGCACATGTTTGACTTTTTATTAATGACCCGTTACATTGATTGCAATTGTAGGCATCTGATGACATGGCGGAAAGGTGGAGGAGTCAAGGACGCAAACTTGTTCAATCTGATGTACAGTGAATGGAGAAGACACAATCTCAGGGATCCTTACAATTTTAACGTTAAATGTTATTCTGAATTACTGTTTCTATTAATGTAAATGATGACAGAGTTGGTTCTGTAGCTTTTACTTTCCACGCAAATAATTTATACGTTGTGCACTCGCATTACAAACAAAATATTTGTATTACATGTCATGATGCAAAGATGGGACTGGTTAATAAATTCATGTTTAATATTTTACGCTGGGGCATCATGAGACACTTTTTATTGTTGTCATTATTGACATTATAGAGACCATAATGAAGCTCGAAGCTGCTTCAAAAGTTCAGAGCCTCTATTCAACTTGGAGCTGGATGAGCAGAATTCTCTCGTCGAAAATGTTGGAGAAGTTGTGAAACTACTGGATCGCTTCATGAGCCCTGAACCCCATGGCCACGAAGTCTTTCCTTCCAACCTTCAGCGTCAAAATTCTGGAGGACGTTTTCTTGCAGGTAACTCACTCCGACTTGTCCAGAATGCGGATTTACTTTGGAGCAGGTCTGGTTCAGCTGGAAATGGAATTCTCTGCCGATACTGGAGGGAACCTAAATTTCATTTTCCCCGACTTTGCTCTTCCAGCCTCCGATCACTTGTGATAAGACTACCCCCTGTGATTTTTCTGAGCACTGGGCAACAACAACTTGTCCCACTTTATCAATTCGCTGCGGAATGCATCTCCAGCGTTGGCCGACTTTTTGTCGTTCCATCAATGAGCTGATGACTACTAAACTGACATTTCAGCTTCTTACACTGCCCCCTTCCATTGCCACGCTGGACTGGAGTTATCTTGTGAGATGATCTTCTTGCATTCATTCTCAAGAGCGACCTTCTAAAGTTGACCTCACTGACACTACTGATACCTGGCTACGGAGCTTATCAAAATGGGATGTTATTTAGGTTTCTGGACGAACTTGAGCAAACGCAAACCCTTTTACGCAACGAATGCTCATCATGATAATTATTTTTTATTACGTTTCGTGCTTGTAACATTTAATGCTTTAGGGCTAAAATCCCTTTGTTTGGAAACTGATGGTGACTATCGTCACTATCCTTTGGCAACGGAGCCGCTTTTACTTTTCTCCTCGCACTCCTCCAAGTGGCGAAACTGAAGAAGTTGACTTTAGATGGCAAGTTTAAAGTAAATTCATGTATAAACTTCCGACACTTCACGTTGCATTTACCACGGAACAATTGTAATATTTGATTTTTCTAACGTTATTGTTATGGATATTTGAATTAGTTGCAGGCGTCGGATAAAATGGCGGAAAGGTGAAGGAGAGAATTTTCGGGAATTTTTTATTATTTTGTGTACAATTATGCTTTGTAAATGTGCCTGTATACCATTTAATGCCATAAAGGAGAAAAAATTTGAATTGGGGCAATGTGAGACATTGGTGTTTTTTGGCGAATTGTCGCTAATTTTGGGATATTTTTAGTGTTTTTTATACATGATTATTCAATGAGCGGGATTTTTTTCAGGAGCGGGAATTATTTTCCGTCAGCATATAGCCCTTCGTTGCAGAAGCAAACGACATATTTCAGACTTCTGGAGTTAGGGATGCACACTTGCTTCATCTCCTGGGCGGTGACTGAAGAAGAAACATGGGCTCCTCGTAAATTTAATATTTTGCTTTTAATACCAATGTAGCGTTTGAATTAATTTCAATGCTACAATTGGTTCTTGGCACTGTAACGCTTACTTGATAGGCGCCAAATTCATATAAATACTTATATACTGTGCTCAGTGCTGTGCTTACGTTGCAAATAAAATTATATCGGTACGCATCTCATCGGAAATGAGCACAACAAGCTTGTGAAATAATTCGCTACACCCAACAAACCTGGTTAGCTGTAAAACCAGACCATCCACGTCAGATATTTGATCGGATTTGTAAAAGTTTTCATGTTTTCAACAGGAATCGATTTTCCATCTATCAATATTCATTACGTTGTGTCGATAATTTGATGACAGGTCTTCAATTATGCCTCCATTACAACTCTTGTAGGCCGCTTTACTATTCGCATAAGATATTGAACATGTAGCAAGTAGGTATTTAACGCCATGTCTGTAATAGATATACATACATTTATGTCAATACTGTTTAAATTCATCAGTTTTTATCATTAAAACGATAAATGGTTCCTTCGCCAATCCACACATCGCAACGTAATTAAATTTGACATTTCGACCTCAGTTCGTTATCAAATATCGCTGGACATGAGCAAATTAAATGAGATAACTACTTTATTTGATCAAGGTATTGATTGCGGATTCAAGGACCGTGCACTTCGTTAAGCGCTGGGTAATGTGGAGTGCAGCGTAGCCCAAAGTATGTAGACCTCTATATACATACATCTCGTAATAGTCAAAAGGCAAGCATTAATTAACTGGAAACTCGATCGTCGTACTTGTTTGCATAACTCTTAGATTTTGATTATGTTTCAGCTAAGTTTTATCTTAGCTTTAGTGACACGTAATCCTCATGTGGCATTAATTGGCTCTCTTTCCTGCATAACAAATAAAGCTTGACGAATGTGGTTCTCTAGTCTCTTTGAAAGTCATTTGGTTTTCAACTTGGACAGCATCAGGCAGAATACAGTTTTCATAGCCATATATTAAACAATCTAAACCCGTTTATTTCCTAATATAAATTCGTTCCAAATATAATTATTTTGGTACACATCCCACTTCTTGCCTAAGCATTTAACAATGACGCTTATCCAATCAGGTATATTGGAGGAATACCGCAAGTCTACCGAGACATTCAATCGTATAACCGGCGGCTGCAAATGGAAATGGGATATCTCTGGAAATACCCTGAAGCATTCCATCAGACATTACGTTTACGGGCATGTACTTACCATAACATTTGGTCTTGTTCAATTATATCACTCCGTAAAAATGGCCAATTGCTCAAAAGAACGGACCCATGAAAGCTACAATTGCCATCAACTTCAAACCATCGCCGTAGTGTTCTCGGCTGGCTGCTTCCTCTGCTATTCAATATTATTGGTTTCCACTCTCAACCACAAAACCCTGGAAGCATTTCTGAATAGCTGCTTGGCACTGGAACGAGTCAACTGCAAACGCAGACCACTAGATCCCTCGGAACGACAAAAGACAAAAATCGTCAAATTTATCTGCAAAATCCTGCGAGTTGCTGGAATTCGGTATTTACCCGTTGTCTTCGCTCTAGGTGCACTAATCGAGCCAAATCTGCCGAGCAATATATTCGTGGCTGGACCCGGACGATACATCCTAGACGCCGTACAGGCAAACTGGATAAGGCGAGCGATAATTTTCGTTGGTAGCACTATATTTTGGTGTTATTATGCAAAAACAGTGTTTACATTTGTTGTGGAAACTATCATTGGATCGACTTGTATCACTGCTTGTATATTGCGATATAAACAGCAGATGCAAACTTGTAACGACGCTCGTGACCACATTGACAAAGCGGTTTGCTTCTACCGCCAAATTCAGATTACCACTGCATTATTTAATGCTTTTCTAAAATTGCTACTTGTTAATGCCTTGCTCTCTTGCGGCTTATCTCAGGTACTGGTGGCCCTAAGATTTTTTAGACAGGGAAAAACTAGCAACATGGTTGACACGTCAACAACGGCGATGTTTTTACGATCCGGCATAAAGGTCATGGATGGACTGACATTTTTTCTACTAACCGTAATGATCAACGCATTGTTCGGATGCTGCGGCCAGGTTCATGAAACATCAACTCTGGTTCTTGAGCATATTAAAACTAAATGTTATCAGGTTAGGAATCGTAGGTCGTATGGTTATCGGGTAATAAGGTCATTGAGGGTTGTTCGAGTTGAGTTTGGTTCGGCAAACTATATCGATAAAATGACTCCGATTATCTTTCAAATGTTTCTTGTTGCCAGATTCATTGATATTCTGCTTGTCCGAAGGAGATAGTAGGATTATATTTGAAATCTGTATAAACATATCTGCATAGTATACCCCAATTGTATTTAATTTATGCGTGCTATGTACTATGTATCTTAGAGTTAGGTTTTACATATATAGGCTTTTAGGAAATATTTGCATCCTATTGTAAGTTTGCTGCTCTTGTTGTATATTTGCAGATTCTTGTAGAACTTTTCATAATAAGCTTTAGTATTAACCCGCTCCTGTTCACGATAATACCAATGTCTAATTTTGGGTTCTTTAGAAGAAATTTGCCTTCAGATCTATTAGTGATTTGATTTCCAAACTCTTGTCATCATTATTCTACATTACTCCGAATTGTTTAAG
>CM023199.3:28848516-28954788 GCA_004115045.4 Sinella curviseta | reverse complement strand
GGTATGGCGACGGGATTTGCTATACAGTATAATGATAATAATACATTCGCCAAATGCAATGACCATGATTTCCTGTGACAAGTCAATCAAGACTATACGTTTTAAAAATCGCATGTAACGTCGAACTGGTTTGCTTGCAGTTAATATTACCCAAGGTCATTTTTACTTGAAAGGGATAAAATACAATTATTTCCATTTGTCAATGATTTTAGGGCGGTGTTTATCTTTCTACATGCGTACTGATACAAGTATTGTAACAATATTTGCAATATTTTTTCCATTACGTCGCGTAAGAGGAATCATGCGTATAAGAAGTAGGTAGTTTATGTTATGGCAATAACTGATATACATATGTGAACATAATTAAATCCATTACTATTTTTGTACATGGGACCGTGCGGAGCGAAGCGGAGCACCAGGATTCTTATCGCTTGCGAAGCAAGCGATTCATGCAATGGAATCATTTTCCATGCGCAATCCTTTACATGTATTATGCATTCAGTGACGGCAAAAAAACTTTCGCCATAAGTTGTGAACGATCTACTTGGTCGATCGAGCTGAAACAAAAAATTCTGACATTCTGGAAGGTTGGAGCAGCTCGCATGATCGAGACAATTTTAAAAAGTTGGGGGCTTAATATGTTTGGTAATGAAAATGCATAGTAACGGGTGTGTTTCCGATAGTTAACTATGAAGTAACTTGGAATTTGAACTTCAAATGACATTAGTAAATCCATGGTTACGTGTTTGTCATGGTTATGTCTTTGCAATGGTTACCAAATTAGTGTTGTTACCAGATTGTTATAGTATAACCAGATTGACATGGCTGTCGAGTTGCAAAGGTTTCTCGGTTGCCGTGATACCTAAAATTGTTGTCATGATAACCCAACATCACAGAAGCTTGAAGTAGTTTGGTTGACGAATAAAGCTTTTTAAAGTGAAGAAATTGGTTTTATGAATCGGCCGCAATTTTTTGGCATATACAAATTAACGGATTTTTAAAATATGAAACAAGCAGAAATGTAAGCTACAAATAACGTTAGTAAACGGTTTTTCGAGAAATTCCATCACAGAACGGCATTTATATATAGACAATTTCGAAATGCCACGGAATTGAAATAAATCTTGAGAGTAAACTAAATAATCGGAGGATTTACGCCGACAGTGCATAGGATCTTGATACTACCACAGTTACAGCAGCAATTATGGTATAAATATCGTTTAGCATAACAAAGGAAAATTAATTAATGTTGTGATTTAAACTACCGAAATGGCTATTTACAATTTGCTGTTACAGAATATGGTAATATAGTTATAATATAGCCATATGGGAAAAATCAATAAATAAAAGAAAAGGGAAAAAATCCCAGAACGTTGTACATGAGACCAAGCCATGTGCTCTGACAAGTAAAAAATAAATATTTTCTTAAAATTCAGTCGGTCACATGCGCCAAATTTTTGTGTCGATAAAAAATGCATTGTAATTGCAACGCTTAGTGCATCCTTACGGAAAAATATTACCGGATATTAACATAATAAATAGTGAATGAATGTAGTATGTATGGAAATGGGGTTTGCGCACTTAGGTAGCCGTCGAGCTCACATCTGTCATAAGATCAGATGGTGTGTGTTTGCTGGAGTGATAATGGACTTCATTAGTATTACTAAGGTGGTACATTTGGTGTCATCTTTAACGAACTTGAAATGACTGAATAAAGTGATGTCGTACGGTTCGTCGACAACATAATTGGCAATAGTTTACTGTTGTTAACAGTAAATAGCTTCAAAGGGTTACTCGCGGCAATCAAAACCGACAGATTTTGGTCATGACAATTTAAAAATATGAATTTTGTTAAAATGTAACGATCAAAAATTTGGCGCATGTGACCGACTGAATTTTAAGAAAATATTTATTTTTTACTTGTCAGAGCACATGGCTTGGTCTCATGTACAACGTTCTGGGATTTTTCCCTTTTCTTTTTCTATAATAGCAAAACTTTCATACCAACTCAAACTTCCCAGCATGATTCAATTAGACATTATGGCTCTGTTCATGTTGATTATCGCTTGACATGTCCAAATTAAATTAGATTTGATTTTTACATGACATTAATTACAGCCGGTTTTGGAAAATAACATTACATTCGGGATTTACATTAGCGGAGAATACCAGCGGAATGCAACGTCGCTTATATATGTGAGACCTGACGTGGATCCCGTTCAAGCTTGTTTATATATCATGAAATGGAAAGAAAGCACTATAATTAACTGGAAATCTTATCACAACACCTCGTAACTTTGTAGCTTGATATCGATTTAGATTATGTTTAACTTTTAGCTTCAGTGACACGTAATTCGATACAGCCAAGTACTCCGAATGTTATGATTAACCGAAATGATAAACGCATTATTCTGATGTTGCGGCAAAGCCCATGATACTTCGACGTGGGTCATTGAGCATAAATATAAGGACTAGATTAAGGGCTGTCAATAGGATAAGAATCGCGGGCCGTATGGATTTTGGGTGATAAGATCGCAAGGTGGTGCTACAAGTTAATTTTGGGCCGACAAACTAATCCTAAAGATGACACAAGCATCTTTCAAATGTTTCTTCTTGTCCCTCTTATTAATGCCTTGCTTTTTTGAAGAAAATATTTTTTTATAAAATTGGTAATTATGTTGACAGTCTTTCAAATTATATAAGTTCATTTAATTTATATCACCTCTCCGATATACTGTAGTATGAAGGCTTGCCACCTGTACTATAATCTGTGTGGTTGTGTATTATGTATCTTCTACATATTATGTGTATATTACAATGTATCTCAACTTTTACAGAAAATTGATTGACATCATTTACCCTACATAAATACTGTGCAAATTTTAGTATTCCAAACTCTACATATATTAAAGTCTAGCACATCAATTTGATTATATGTCAATTGTTTTCGAAATTAAATCAGATAAGGGCGATCTGAACATGATTGTAATTCTGCTTACACAAAAAGGGGATCATAATAGCAGTGAGAAATACGAACTGCAAATTATTATAAATATACCTCGCCTAAACAAAGACGGAAATGACATGAAAAGGGGTTGCCAATTTTGAAAGTATTTGGCGTATTTCCGTATGTCACTGACCAATAATTCATCGACATAATTGAAACTTTGTTTCAAACCAATATTGCGATTCCCGCATTGAAAAACAAGTTGACATATATGATATGACATGTTCCTAAATCAACTTCAAACCGAAGTTCGTATGTTTCAAATTATATTCACACCTCCAACACGGTTCAGGTCAGGCAAGGTGACCCGTGCATTTGCGCCGTATCTTACGGAAAACATTTATGTTTTAGTGCTCGTGGGTTGTGCCCGTGAGAACGCTTCATTAGCCGTTGTTTACAACAGTTCAGTTCAGGCCCGCTTCTAATACCGTCGTACGACCTGGTTTTACAAGCCTCTGTCCGATCGTCGCTCCCTTATCACTTTTCGCTCGTCGTTTTACAATGCCGCTGATACAATCCGGTCTACTGGAAGAATACCGCAAGTCTACCGAGTCTTTAAATCGAGTTACAGGCGGCTGCAAATGGAAATGGGGCTCTCCTGGAGATGCCATCAAAATTTCATTCGGGACCTACCTTTATGGCTTAGCGCTTGTAATGACCATCGGGCTCCCACAATTATATCACTCCTTGAAATTAGCCCTTTGCAATCCATCATCGCCATCTGGATTAGATCCAATGGACGGAGGAAGTTCCAACTGCGATCAGTTGAAAACTTTTGCAGTTGGGTTCTCAGCCGGCTACTTTTTAGGGTCCTCGATAATTGTGGTCTCGTTACTCAACCGCCGGACCTTGCAAAGTTTTCTGAATAATTGCTTCGTATTGGAGCGGCTGAGCTGCAATCCCGGCACCGAAAATATCTAGAACGAAGGAAAATGAGAATTGCCAGAGTGACATGTAAAATACTGAGAGTGGCCGGAATTCTTGGTCTGCCCCTTGTCCTTGGTCTGGGTTCCGTAATGGAGCCGCGTCTACCCAGCAATATGTTCTTTGTCGGACCTGGACGATATATGCTTGAGTCAATGTCATTCTATGTAAGACCTGGGATAATATTTGTTGGCACGTACATACTTTTCTGCAATTACGCCAAAGCATTAGTCATGTTTGTTGCGGAAACAATCATTGGATCCACCTGCATCACGGCTTGCTTGTTACGATTCAAAAACCAGATTGATGCTTGCAACGACAATCGTGACCATATTGACATGGTGGTTCGCTTCTACCGTCAAATCCAGATGACAACTGATTTGTTTAACACATTCCTCAAATTGATACTGGTAAATGCATTCCTATCGTGTGGCTTGGCTCAGGTGGCCATTGCCTTACGGTTTTTTCGACAAGAAAGCACTACTGAGGTTAACACTTCAACTTCGGGTGTCTGGATACGGTGCGGCCTAAAATTTATGGACGGATGGATGTTTTTTGTAATATCCGTAGTGATCTATGCATTGTTTGGATGTTGTGCTCAGGTTCATGAAACTTCAACGAAGGTTATTGAAAGTATTAAATCTAGATGTCCCCTGGCTAAGGACCGTAGGTCATATGGGTTTCGTGTGATAAGGTCTTTGAGGGTGGTACGAGTTGAGTTTGGAGCGTCAAACTATATAGACAAAATGACGCCTGTTGTCTTTCAAATGTTTCTTGTTGCCCGATTCATTGATATTTTGCTTGTCCGAAAATAGTTATATTAAATAGGATTTCATCTTCATGTTACCACATATACATATGTATCATAATCGTTTATAATTTACACTTATTACATGCATAAAATTATAATATTGGCAAGTTATATGAATTAAGACTTATTGTAATCGTTATTTACATGTCATACCGGAAACATTTTTTTCTTTGATTACCAAACGGCAACCATTACCGACAAATGACCTCACATCAGAAAAATGTAGCCATGTTTGTTTCTATGTATGTTTGTATAGCCCTGATTTGTTTGCTGCATCTTTTGTAAAATTCCAGATTCCATAAATCGTTAATATGCAAGATAATCTGAATGTTGTTTCTCTTTATCAATTATTTTTGGACATTCTTTATCTTTGCACATGTGCACTGTTGTATACGTACTCTTACTTTAAATAAAACGATTTGGTTTGAATTTGAAACAAGTATGTAATTACTTTGCAATAATTTGTTGCAATTACGTCGTGCAAGAGGAATCGTGCATGTAACAAGTAGGTATGTTATGGGTGGCAATAATAGGTATAAATACAAATGTGGACAGTAATTACATCCATAACTATTTTTACGACTATAATGGTAAACCCTTCATGACAACACAAACTTCACAACATGATTCAATTAGACATTGCGACTCACAAATTATTGTCAGTTCACTCACAAATTATTCGACTCACTCATTAGACATTGTCAGTTCATGTCCATTATTGCTTGACATGTCCAAATGTCCAATGAGATTGAGCAATTCGATTTGAACATGAAAGTTTTTAACACGCCCAAATTCTGGATAGAATCTGGATTTACATTAGCAGAGAATATTAGCGTAATACAACGTCGGTTTTATGGAAACCCGGACGAGGATCCGGTTCAAACTTGTTTACATACATATGTCGACATGGAAGGAAATCAAAACTAATTAACTGGAAATATTATCACCACACCTCGCCATAATGCTGCTTGACAACAATTTAGATTATGCTTAAACATTAGCTTAAGTGACGCACAATTAGATACGGCCACACAAACTGTATGTTATACTTAACTGTAATGATCAACGCATTATTCTGATGATGTGGTAAGGCCCATACACTTCGACGTGGGCAATTGAGCATATAAGGAATAGTTTAAGGACTGTCAGTAGGGTAAGAATCGCGGGCCGTATGGATTTCGATGATAAGGTTAATGCGAGTGGTACAAGCTGAGTTTGGTTCCACAAAATGTATCGAGAAGATGACTCCAGTAATTTTTCAAATGTTTCTTTTTGTCCGGTTTATTAGTATCTTGCTTGTACGAAGAAAATGGATGTTTCTTATAAAATCGGTAATAACGTATATAGTCTTTCAAATTTCGTAACTGTAAGCAATCAAATTACCATCATCTATTCTTCATAAATACTGCGTAATGTATAGTATTGACAATTCGAAATAAACTAATTCCAGCACTTCAGTTTGTGCCTAGATCAATTTTCGCGGGACATGACCAAATTATATGAGATAGAGGCAATTGGACTCCCATTCCGTTTACGCAAAATTGGTCAATAACAATTAGCAGTGAGTAATGATAACAGCTAATAAATCTAAATATACCTTGCCCAAACAAAGACGCTAAGTACAGGAAAAGCGGTTGCTAATTTTGTAAGTATATCACTGTCCAATTACTAGTTGGCATAATTTAATTTTCGTTTCAAACAGATACGATATTTCATGTTCCTAAATCAGCGAAGGTCTTATACTACAGTGTATATCCACTCCTACCTCATTTTGCAGGTTAGCAAAGGTGACCCGTGGTTCTGCCTAGTTTCTTACCAAACTATTTGTATTTCAGCGTGGATGCTTCATTAGGCATGGCTTAAAGCAGCTAAGCTCAGGCCAGCTCAAATAAAGTTGCTAATTTTAAAGAACTATTCGCTTTCAATTCGTCCCACTGTGCTTTTCCGTCATCATTTAACAATGCCGCTAATACAGTCGGGTCTGCTTGCAGAATATCGCAAGTCTACCGAGGCCTAAAATCGAGTGACAGGCGGTTGCAAGTGGAAGTGGGGCTACCCAGGAGATGAACTAAATATCTCCATCGGTACATATGTTCATGGCCTAGCTCTTGCAATGACCGCATATAAAGTCTTTATTGTCGCAATGTCTTCCACAACAGAGGTGGTATATCACACCACAGACTTAAAATAGTCAGGAATTTATATAATATATTAATTAGACACGTGTAAATTCAATACAGGTTTATTGGTACATAATACGTAATACCGTAGGTCTCCCACAATTATATCACTTCGTTAAATTAATCTTGCCACATATGTATATCATTAACGTCTATAATTTATACTTATTAAATGCAGCAAATTATAATATTCGCAAGTAATATGAATTAACACGTATTGCCATCGTTATTTTCATGTCATACCGTAACATTATTTTGCATTATAAGAAGTTCTTGTTAAGAACCATTACCAACAAAAACACACCCAAATCAGAAAATTGTAACCGTAGACGTAATGCATTATTTGTATTTCCCGGTTACGTTTGCTGCATGTTTCGGAACTATTCTTAATTTGCTTTCAAAACTTATGTAATTCATTTCACATTATTCTACATTACTGCTGACTTATATTATGTACATTGAAAGGAAATGCTATAGTAAAAATATTAATAATATATTCGCCACATTCTAGGATCATGATATGATTTGAAAAGGCAGTTAAGACCAGTCTTTATGAGACATTATAACAATCTGTAATGTTTAACAAACAATGTAATGCAGGACTATTTTGCTTGTATCTAATAATACTTATGTTCATTTTTACATAAAAGGAATAAAACACAATGGTTTCCCTGCAACATTGATTTTGGGCATTGTTTTTCTTTGTACTGACGCATACCCACTTTTATGTTCAATGAAACGGCTTGGATTTAAACAAGCATGCAATAATATTTGCAGTAGTTTGTGTCCATTACGTAGCGCAAGTGGAATCGAGCACATAACAAGTAGTTATTGTATGGGGTGGCAATAATAAGCACATATAAGGTAACTACATCCATAACTAATTTTTTCAACTACAATGATAAGCATTTCATGTCAACACAAATTTTAGAGCATAACTCAATTAGACATTGCAACTCTATTATCCATTAAAGTAGGACATGTCCAAATTAAATGATATACAAGCGATTTGATTTGAACATGCCATTAATAAAGCCAGCTTCTTGAAGGTACCAAGATTTACATTACATTAGCGGAGAAGGAAACGTCGCCTTAATATGTAATACCAAACCTGGATCCAGTGAAGAAGATGACACCCGTTACCTTTCAAATGTTTCTTCTTGTCCCTTTCATTGATGCCTTATTTACCCAAGAAAATATTGTTTTTTATAAAATCGGTAATTATGTTTACAGTCTTTCAACTTATATAACTTCATGTAAGGTACATCATCTCTCCGATATATTGTAGTATGAAGGTTTGTCACATGTATATATGTAGCATACATCTTCTACAAAATATGTCTGCATTGCAATACACAGCTGCCCCTTTAAGTCGTGCAAAGATTACATTAGGAATTAGTTGATACTAATTAAATTAATAATTAGTTTCTGAAAAGGAACACACGCACGTTTCTCGCCATATCCAATCAAATTGATTGGCATCGTTTACCCTACATAAAGAGGAGCTAATTTTAGTATTCCAAACTCTACATATATTAAAGTCCAGCACATCAATTTGGGTTAATTTTTTTCGAACCTTGGGGCATGACGAAATGAAATGGGATGAAGGCAATCTGAACATGATTCTAATTCCGTTTGCACAAAAAGGGATATTTATTTGTAGTATAAGAAATGCAAACTTATATGCGAATAAATATGCCTTGCCACACAGTGACGCAAATGACATGAAAAGGGGTTGCCAATTTTGAAAGTATCTGACGTATTTCCATATCTCAAGGTTCAATAATTCGCCTACATAATTCAAATCTGGTTCAAACCCCTATTGCGACTCCTACCTTGAAAAAACAAGTTGGCAGGTAATATATTACACGCCCCTAAATCAATTTATCAAACCGAAGTTCGTATGCTACAAATTATATTCACACCTCCAACACTTTTCAGGTCAGACAAGGTGACCCGTGCTGATACGCAGTTTCTTAGTAAGCCAATTCTTTTTCAGTTTGCATGGCTTGTATCCGAGAGAATTTTTCATTAGTCGTTGCTTAAAACAATTCAGTTCAGACCTGCTTCCAAAACCGTAGACACAACTGGTTTGACAAACATCTATCCGATCGTCGTTCCCTCTTTACTTTTCGCTAATAATTTAACAATGCCGCTGATACAATCCGGTCTACTGGAAGAATACCGCAAGTGTACCGAGACGTTAACTCGAGTAACAGAAGGTTGTAAATGGAAATGGGGCCCTACTGGAGATGCCATCAACATCTCCTTTGGGACCTATGTGTATGGCTTAGCTCCTGTAATGACGATCGGGCTCATGCAATTTTATCACTCCGTGAAACTGGCCCTTTGCAATGCATCGTCGTCAGATGGCTTAAACCAAAACTGTGATCAACTGAAAACGATTGCTGTTAGTTTCTCAGCCGGCTACTTTTTGGGGTCCTCGATAATTGTGGTCTCCGTGCTCACCCGCCAGACGCTGCAAAGTTTTCTGAACAACTTACTCGTTTTAGAACGAAGCAACTGCAAGCTCGGGACTGATCATGGTTCCGAACGAAGGAAAACGACAATGGCTAGAATGGCTTGTAAAATACTTAGGGTGGCCGGAATTCACTGTCTGCCCCTTGTTTTGGGCCTGGGTTCAGTACTGGAACCGCGCCTACCAGGCAACGTGTTCTTTGCTGGACCTGGACGATATATACTTGAGTCAATGTCATCCTGGGTAAGACCTGGGATAATATTTATTTGCTCGGCCATACTTTTGTGCAATTACGCCAAAGTAGTAATCATGTTTGTTGTGGAAACAATCATTGGGTCAACTTGCATCACTGCGTGCCTACTGCGATTCGAAAAAAGGATTAAAGTCTGCAAGGACAATCCCGAGCATATTGACAAGGCAGTCCGACGCTACCGACAAATTCAGATGACATCTAGTTTATTTAACGGATTTCTCAAATCGAATCTGGTAAACGCATTACTTTCATGCGGCTTGGCTCAGGTGGCTGTGGCCTTACGATTTTTTAGACAGGGAAGCTCTCACGATGTTGGCACTTCCCCGACGGATGTCCTGGTACGATGTGGCTTAAAGATTATGGATGGATGGACATATTTTGTACGTACAGTACTGATAAATGCATTATTTGGATGTTGCGCTCATGTTCATGACACTTCATCGCGAGTAATTGAAAGCATTAAATCTAGATGCCATCTGGCCAAGGACCGTAAGTCGTATGGGTTTCGGGTGATTAGATCATTGAAGGTTGTACGAGTTGAGTTTGGAGCGTCAAACTATATCGACAAAATGACGCCGGTCATCTTTCAAATGTTTCTTGTTGCCAGGTTTATTGATATCTTGCTTGTCCGACGAAAATAATTGTATGTATCGGTAACTATGTTATAAATCATTCAAACTATATATGCTCATCTCAGGTAATTTATTAGGTAATTAAGTTTTATGTAGTATTCTTTAAGAGCTGATGTTATCACACAATTGCTTGCCACTAATTAACTAACCATTAATTAAATTAATAATTAGTTTCTAAAATGGAATTCGTCTTATTCGTTTCTCACCGCCGACACTCGAAATTGCCATCAGTTATCTGCAATAAACACATTTTAGCAAAGGCAATGATGAATACCATTCCGGAAATTGTAGTTTAATATTAGATAAATTGGTAGCCTTGACCAAATTAAATGGTTATCGGAACGTATTTTTAAGTCCGCTTAATTAGTTTACTTGAAAAGTTTCTTTTTGTTAGGTGTAAATGTTGAAAATATCTTCGTGGTAAATGTTGTCAGGTCTTCAAGATTCCACTTATGTCCTATGCTAATAAAATTATATATTATAAAGTTGGCAATTATTTTGGCATTTAACACTTTAACACATTAATGTTACTATTACCGATAAAGACTTATTACCGACGCAAACAAACCAAAAATCCAAGTTACAGCAATGACCAGCTTTTTTCGCTCATTCCAGATTTGAACTTAATGATGAGGGAGGCAATGATGCTTGATCCACCGTAATGAAATACTTGTTTCCACCTTTCAGTTTGCTGTACCTTTATGCATCGTCCCTGATTCTCGAAGATACCTAGTGTTTTCATAATATGCGGTGGTACTAATCCAGTGATGTATACCATAATCCCCCTTTCAATGCAATCTTTCAGGTAAGTGCAGAATTTTCGATTTTCGAAACGGCAATTTTCGATATCAGGCCATCCATTTACATTTATAACCCGCTTTTAAGCTCCTAATTCGATAATTGTGTTTTACACCCGCTTTATGCAAGGTTGCTTACATATATGCTGAAGGACCCCTTAACACATGTTGAAATCAGTCCACAAATTAATTAATTATTCAAAATTGCGTAGCTGGAGCGCCTATGTGTTAGTGGGACTAGGGGTAACAAATGACACTGCTTTCGAATCTGCTAGCCGTTGGGCGCTCCAGGCTCGCACTTTTCCGCAAAACAAACTTTTGTGAAGAAAGTACCGGTTTTTGGTGGTTTTTAGAAAACGGCGGGCAGATTTCAAATTTTTTGACCTGAAACCTTCACCATTGGAAAGATCAGGTTAAAATGGTATATATCAAATACCAAGATATGCTTATAGTGGCCCTTCGAACTTAAAGTCATGAAAGTAGTTATGAGAATTTTTTATGCATTTGGTTACTGTGTGCAACAGTAGTTTGGAAGCACCAATTGCGTCTGCGTTATATATACGATAATAGTAAGTAGGTACGTTGCATGAAAAACCTCCCATTTGTTCCTAGAAAAAATACAATGGCGCATAAAATATAATAACCACAAGAGCCGCCCCAGCGGTCTCAGGAGCGTCACCGGTAACCGTAATAGTCCCCAATTATTACGATGACGGCTAATATTTTGTGCCATAAAAATTGAACTCAATGCACATGAATTCACTTCAAGTTGAATACCAGACACGTGAGTTGAATTTGTTTGGGATCAATTGAAACAGTAAAATGCAAGTTGATATATTTGTTGTAGTGCAGCAACGAAATGGCTGTGAACTTGTATCTTGCTTGTTGCGCTGAGACCCGCTGAAAATTGCTTAGCATGGACGATCTGACTCTACATGGGCTTAGCATGACGGTTTTTAAACTTGGGCTTAGCATACAGCAAATTTTAATTAGGGCTTAGCATACAGCAAATTTTAATTAGGGCTTAGCATACAGCAAATTTTAATTAGGGCTTAGCATACAGCAAATTTTAATTAGGGCTTAGCATACAGCAAATTTTAATTAGGGCTTAGCATACAGCAAATTTTAATTAGGGCTTAGCATACAGCAAATTTTAATTAGGGCTTAGCATACAGCAAATTTTAATTAGGGCTTAGCATACAGCAAATTTTAATTAGGGCTTAGCATACAGCAAATTTTAATTAGGGCTTAGCATACAGCAAATTTTAATTAGGGCTTAGCATACAGCAAATTTTAATTAGGGCTTAGCATACAGCAGATTTTAATTAGGGCTTAGCATACAGCAAATTTTAATTAGGGCTTAGCATACAGCAAATTTTAATTAGGGCTTAGCATACAGCAAATTTTAATTAGGGCTTAGCATACAGCAAATTTTAATGAGGGCTTAGCATACAGCAAATTTTAATTAGGGCTTAGCATACAGCAAATTTTAATTAGGGCTTAGCATACAGCAAATTTTAATGAGGGCTTAGCATACAGCAAATTTTAATTAGGGCTTAGCATACAGCAAATTTTAATTAGGGCTTAGCATACAGCAAATTTTAATTAGGGCTTAGTGTACAGTTCAATGTTCACTTTTTTTCTTATGATTTGTAAAGTTGAGGATTAATTTGTGTTTTATGGAATTATGTTAATTTGACTAATCCTAAGTGGTTGGATTTATGTAAATGTAATGCAGTATGGTCTCATTTTTTGTCTCATGTCTAACGCGTGATTTTACGTACTTGAATATTTTACTTCATTTTATCTACGTTTTTTATGTCAAGCAAACCTATATATGAAATTGTCTTCGTGTAAACCATTGGCATTGTCCATTCAGACTCACAAGGAGTCACTAGCCTTAAACTATCTAACTTGTAATATTCCAGTCTTGACAGTGTAAAATAAGAAGACTATTCTGACTCTAGAATCTTCTATGTCTCAATTTGCCTCATTTATGCATCCACCTCAGTAACTCACGTAGCATTTCATAAAGTCCACATTCATAACTCTCCACCTCAAAGATCCCTTCCATTCAGGAATTAATACTACAGTCTCACTACGCTTCATGGTCCTTCGAACTATTTTAAAGTTTAATCAGTGATTTTAAGTTAACCAGTGCCAAAATGGATCGGATTATCAAGAAACAAGACAACTTGAAAGGGCAGCTCACCAAGATCCAATCCACCGTCACTACAAGTTATGCTACATTGAAAATTGAATCTGTGACTGTGCATCTAGAAAAGCTTCTTTTCTGTGGGAAAAGGCAGAAATCTACAATGACCAGATAGCCGAAGCTTGTGCAACAGAAAAAGAAACAAATGATCAAGTTGATGAATTTGATGCTCTCTACACGATTTATTGTGACGTGCGAACCAAGCTACTAAATCTTCAGACAACTCTTGGTGCTCCCTCATCATCAACAAGCTCAGCAGCCTCAGCAGCACCCAGGCGTGTCAGGTTGCCCCCAATAGAGCTCCCGACTTTCGACGGAAGTTATGAACAATGGACATCATTCCAGGATTTGTTTACAGCGACAATCCACAGCGATGCAACTTTAGATGACTCAGAGAAGCTCAAGTATCTAAAGCATGCAGTGAAAGGAGAGGCTGCAAATTTAATTCGGGCTCTCCCAGTGACAAACTCTAATTACTCTCAAGCGTGGAAACTACTACGTGACCGTTACAGCAATCAACGTGAAATAGTGTCATGTGTCATGAAAAGACTGTTTGGCCAACCAAGTATAAGTAAGGAATCAGCTCAACCTCTACAAGTACTGTTGGACACCACAAATGAGTGTTTAGCAACATTAAAGGCATTAGGCAGGCCCACAGATCAGTGGGATGATGTGATAACTTTTTTAATTATTGACAAGTTAGACAATGAGACTAGAAGACAATGGGCCATGACTCTTACGGGAACCAATCTTCCCACCTACAATGATCTACAAGTTTTCATCGAACGCCATATCCGTGGATTACACGCCAGCAGTTCATCCCAGGTCAAGCCTCCACCTAGCAGGACAGTACCAGGACGAATTACCGTGTCAGCCAACTATGGCTCATCAGAAGTTACATGTGGGATTTGCAAGAAATCTCACCCAACCTACAGATGTGAAAAGTTAAGTTACAAGGTTCCAGTTTCGCAACGTGCTGATCTCGTACGTATCAACAATCTCTGCTTTAATTGTTTGCGACCAGATCACCAGAAGCCAGACTGCACTAGCTCATTAAGATGCAAACATTGCAAGAAGCCTCATCATACTCTTCTACACATGGAAAGAAGAGATTTTCAAGATACAACCTCATCACCACCACCATCATCATCAACTGCAGCAGACGGAAAAGTGAAAACGGTTAGCACTCATCTTGCTGCAATAGAAATGGAGGAGAAAGAAGTTCTCCTTGGAACTGCAGTGGTCATGATAATGGACAAGTACGGTGCTCATCAACTTTTACGTGTACTGATCGATAATGGATCCCAGGCGACTATCGTCAGTGAGAAGGCCATGAGCATCATTGGAATGCCACGACGACGCTCGAGTGTTATGATAGCAGGGATAACCGATGTTCCTGTTCCCTCAAGGGGTGAAGCCTCTCTACGACTTCATTCAAGATTAAGCCAAGATTTTATTGACATCAACGGTCAAATCCTAAGCAAGCTCTCAAGGACTCAACCAAGACATCACATACCTCGTCAGCAGTGGAGTCACATCAGCAGTCTGCCACTTGCCGACCCCAAGTTTCATGTTCCAGATGGAATCGACATTCTTCTGGGAGGAGATTACTACTATGACATTATTCGTGATGGCATTCGCCACGGGGAAGCTGGAAGCCCCAAAGCACTGCACACAATTTTCGGGTGGGTTCTCGCCGGACCTGTCTCCCTCATGGCTCAAACCGAGCAACCTATAAATATTAATTATGTTGAAGTTTGTGATACAGACAAAATCTTACGTCGATTTTGGGAGGTGGAGGAACTCTACAGCCTCTCACTCCGGAAGAAGAATCATGTGAAAAACATTTCGTGCATACCGTCACTCGGGATAGTGATGGCAAGTTCTTGGTTAAGTTACCGTTGAAAGATATCTCTTCATTGGGCTACTCCAGGCAGTTAGCACTCAACCGTTGGAAGGGAGTCGAACGCAGACTCCAAGCAAAGCCGGAAATGCGCGAAGCATACAACAAGTTTATGAGCGAATATCTTCAGCTAGGTCACATGGAAGCAGTACCTACCTGGGATCTTCACGAGAAGCACGGGAAAACTAACTACCTACCTCATCATTACGTCGTCAAGGATGGAAAGATAAGGGTCGTCTTTGATGGGTCAGCGAAAACTACTACTGGGGTGAGTCTCAATGACTGCCTCATGGTGGGTGCAACTCTTCAAGATGATGTTCACAAGTTATTAATGAAATTTCGCAAGTGGCAAGTCGCGGTCAAGGCGGATGTCGTAAAAATGTTTCGTCAATTCAGGATGACCAGTGATCATTCTGACCTTCAGCGCATTCTCTTCCGAGCATCTCCAGCTCAACCAATTCGTGATTATCGTCTAACTACAGTTACTTACGGGACTGCCTCAGCTCCGTACACAGCAACAAGGTGCCTCAGACAAACAGCAATGAATTGCTCAGGTTCTCACCCTGCAGCAGCAAGTACCTTATTATCAGACACTTTCGTTGATGATATTATGACAGGCTGTGAAACAGTAGAAGAAGCCACAATTCTACAACAGCAACTGATTTCGGTTTTGGAAAAGTATGGAATGGAGCTAAGCAAGTGGGCATCTAATTCATCCGAATTCATGGAGTCCCTTCCTGAAGATAAGCGAGGGAATGGAGCCATGAGTTTCAACTCTGATAACCCTGTAAAGGCTCTTGGTGTTCAGTGGAATCATGTTGCTGATTGTTTTTATTTTTCTGTTTCTCAGACTGATGTTCTCGTCAACCCAACAAAAAGACAGTTAAGTTCAGAATTGGGTAAATTATTTGACCCACTTGGCCTTATTTCACCATTTACTGTTCGTGCCAAGATGCTCCTCCACGAAGTGTGGAAGTTGCAGATTGGGTGGGATGAAATTGTGCCAACAATACTAATACAACGATGGTTAGAGTTGTACAAGGAACGTAATATCATTCAAACTATTTCAATTCCAAGATGTGTGTGTGGCATTATGAATTAATTTCATTCAGTGACAGTTCTGAGAAAGCCTATGGTTGTTGTGTCTATCTAAAGTCAATTAACTCAAGTGGAGATGTTGTCGTTCGATTGATAACCTCCAAAGCAAAAGTGGCCCCCATGGGGCAAGAAACTATCCCAAGACTAGAGCTATTAGGAGCTCTCATGTGTACAAAACTTGTGGTGAAAGTAAAGAACTCAATGCAGTTAAATTGTGTCATTTCTTGTTACACAGACTCTACTATCGTTCTCCACTGGATAAGAGGACACCCAAGCAGGTGGAAGTGCTATGTTGGGAACCGAGTCGCTAAAATACAAAAGTTAGTGGAACCTGAAAGATGGAGCCATGTTGTCTCAGCCGACAATCCAGCAGACGCCTTATCAAGAGGCTTATCAGCAGAAGATTTGAAATCGTCCGATTTGTGGTGGCAGGGTCCTAGATGGCTAATAGAAGAAGATCATGTTCCAGCAGCAGCACCACCTCTCTCATCATTAAGTGATTTAGAAGAACGAAAGCAAGTCATATCAGCGCATCATGTCACAATTGACATTTCACTTATGGAAAGATTCTCGTCATTAGGTAGGCTACAACGTGCAACTGCCTATATTTTTCGATTTATTGACAACTGTAAGAAGCGTGCCACACGAAAGGGACCTCTTACACCTGCAGAGCTACAGCGAGCGCTGCACATTTGGATAAAAAATGTTCAAGATAACCACTACAACAAGGAAATGCAAGAAATAAGTAGCGGATCCATTCCTCAAAAAAGCAAGTTAGCATCCCTCAACCCCTTTATTGCCCCAGACGGAATACTTCGGGTTGGAGGTCGCATTCAAGAAGCTGAAAATGTTCCAGAAAGTCAGAAGTTTCCAGCTATTCTCCCTTACGACAGTCATCTGGCCAGTCTGATAATTCAATATTATCATCGAGCGTACCTACACGCTGGCTATCAACTTTTATGGTGCATCATGCAAAGAAAGTTTTGGATCTTCATGGCTCGCAACATAATCAGGAAGATTGTTCGATCCTGCGTCATTTGTCGTCGTCATCGTGCAGATCTTGCTCAACAGCAAATGGGGAATTTACCAAGTTCCAGAGTAAACATATCCAAATGTTTTACCAACACTGGATGTGACTACGCCGGTCCATTCAGCCTAAGGGTCATTACGGGGCGGAGTACCAAACTAATGAAGGGTTACTTCGCAATTTTTATATGCATGGCTACCAAAGCTGTGCACCTGGAAGCGGTGAAAGATCTAACTACTGACGCTTTCATCGCAGCGTTGACAAGATTTACGTCTCGTCGCCGGGTACCGTGCAACATGTTCAGCGACTGCGGAACAAACTTCCAAGGAGCGGATCGCAATCTACAGCAGTTTTGGAAAAATGATAAGCATCAAGAAGATGTAGCAAACGCAGCCTCATCAAAGGGAATCCAGTGGCATTTTAATGCTCCCTCAGCACCACATCAAGGTGGACTGTGGGAGGCTGGAGTCAAGTCGGTGAAGCACCACCTCAAGCGTGAAATTGGGTCATCAGTTCTCACTTACGATGAATTCGAAACTGTTCTGTGTCAAGTTGAAGCCTGTCTAAACTCGCGACCATTAATGCCAATGTCAGCTGACCCAAGTGACCTAAATGTACTTACTCCTGGCCATTTCTTGGTGGGAGAACCGATAACTGCCATCCCTCATCCCAATCTAGTGGATCTCAAGATGAACAGACTCTCGAGGTGGCAGCGAACAACATGGATCATCCAACATTTCTGGAATCGATGGAGGAATGAATAGCTATCCACTCTTCAGCAGCGGCAGAGGTGGACGAAGAAAGAAACCAACTTGGAGGTCGGTGATCTTGTCCTCATTAAGGACGACAACACGGCGCCATTGCAGTGGAAGATGGGAAGAGTATCTCACGTGCACCCTGGTGATGATGCTCTTGTTCGGGTCGTTACACTCAAAACTGTGAACGGTGAACTCAAGCGTCCAATTCATAAATTATGTCCTCTTTTAAAGTCTAATGAATAGTTTTTTTTCATTTTCATTTGCATTTATGCCTTGTCCAGTAATTATTCTTTTCGTTAGATTGAAAGTCGGTGGCCTAACAAATCTGACTTTAATCTTGCAGAGGCGTGGGTCTTAACAAACCTAAACAGTTCTCTGCACAGTAAGTGCGTTCGGCGATGATGCGTGGGTCTAATAAACCTAAACTGTTGTCACGTCGTTTCTTTTTCGCCTTTCTCTCTTTTCTTCTGGGCCACTGACCGTAGATCTAATTTTTTTTAGTAAAGTATGTATTGTAAAAAATAAACTTCGTTTATTTGGGGCGGAGTGTACAGTTCAATGTTCACTTTTTTTCTTATGATTTGTAAAGTTGAGGATTAATTTGTGTTTTATGGAATTATGTTAATTTGACTAATCCTAAGTGGTTGGATTTATGTAAATGTAATGCAGTATGGTCTCATTTTTTGTCTCATGTCTAACGCGTGATTTTACGTACTTGAATATTTTACTTCATTTTATCTACGTTTTTTATGTCAAGCAAACCTATATATGAAATTGTCTTCGTGTAAACCATTGCCATTGTCCATTCAGACTCACAAGGAGTCACTAGCCTTAAACTATCTAACTTGTAATATTCCAGTCTTGACAGTGTAAAATAAGAAGACTATTCTGACTCTAGAATCTTCCATGTCTCAATTTGCCTCATTTATGCATCCACCTCAGTAACTCACGTAGCATTTCATAAAGTCCACATTCATAACTCTCCACCTCAAGGATCCCTTCCATTCAGGAATTAATACTACAGTCTCACTACGCTTCACTTAGCATACAGCAAATTTTAATTATGGCTTAGCATACAGCAAATTTTAATTAGGGCTTAGCATACAGCAAATTTTAATTAGGGCTTAGCATACAGCAAATTTTAATTAGGGCTTAGCATGGAGAAATTCAACCCTGGCTTAGCATTGGGGAAAGTTAACCTGGGGCTTGAATGAGAACATTTTATATATATCGTTAAGTAAATAGTCTGGGCATACTTATCCCCCAGGCGTCGCAGACCTTCGGCCTGCGCCGCCTTGCACGGCATTGCAGTAATTTATTAATAAGGGCTTAGCTCTGGCGAACAATAAGCTGTGCTTAGCTTGTGCAAATTTGAACCTGTGCTTAGCATGGGTTAACTTTAACCTGGACTTAGCATGGGCAAACAATAACCTGGGCTTAGCATGGGCAAACAATAACCTGGGCTTAGCATGGGCGAGCAATGACTTGGGCTTAGCATGGGGGAACAATAACTTGGGCTTAGCATGGGCGAGCAATGACTTGGGCTTAGCATGGGCGAGCAATGACTTGGGCTTAGCATGGGCGAGCAATGGCTTGGGCTTAGCATGGGCGAACAATAACTTGGGCTTAGCATGGGTTAACTTTAAACTGGGCTTAGCATGGACGATCTGACTATACATGGGCTTAGCATGACTTTATATTAGAGCTTAGCATTTGAATCTTTTACTTGGGCTTAGCATCTACTGACAAGTTTAACTTGGGCTTAGCATTCAAAGTGGCTTGGGAGAAAATAGAGTGAAGTAATTATATATTTGTATTATAATTACACACGGCGAAACAAGCAAAGTAACTTGTGAGATTAAGCAATCGAGTAACATTTTCACAACGACGTGAATAAAACATTATATCACTGATGTGCTATGTTACTACATGTGATTATTAACTACCGGAAGCATGAAATGCTTGAAAGGTAGTTATAGCGATTGATCTGTTTGTCTGTCTGTCTGTCTGTCCGTGAACACTCTAACTTCCCTCCACGTTGACCGATTTGGCTCAAATTTGGCATAGAGGTACCTTGGCCCAAGGGCACGAACCCTATTGATTTTCAGCCATGGACCTCGTCAATGACCGGAAGTAGAGAGGTCGGCGTGTCTGAGGGGTGGGGTCATCATATCGCCAAAAAATGTTATTGTACAAATCGATAGAGTAGTTCAAGACGATCATTTTTTGTCAAAGCACTATGGGTCAAATCCCTCCCCTGTGGCCAGGGTGGCGTCTGGAAGGGGGAGGGGTATCTGACCGCAAAAATTTTTTATTATGTAAATCCAATGGGAGGTTCAATTTGAGCTTACGCGACATATTGAAATTGGTCAAATATTATGTTTGGGTTGTTAATTGGGCATACATCGCACTTCCGGTAGTTATGTTTAAAGGTTTACACCTTACTAGTTAACTACCGGAAGCATGAAATGCTTATATAGGTAGTTGTTGCGATTGTTTTGTTTGTCTGTGTGTCTGTGAACACGATAACTCCTCTCCACGTTGACCGATTCGGTTCAAATTTTGCATGGAGGTACCTTTGGGCAAAAGTAATTTCCCTATTGATTTTGGGGTTCCAGGCCCTACCCCCAGGGGAATGGTGGGGGCAAGGTCCCCCATACTTCCTTATGGGCAAAATTTTTTTATTTACTTATCTGATAGGGGGTAAAAAGCTGATCATTTTTTGTCATGACACCATGGGTCAATTCGGTCAACTGTCGTAGTGGTGGCTCCATGACCCTTAGGGGTCAAAGGGTCACGAAAAGGTCAAAATATATTATTTAGGAAATTTATCGAAAAATTCAAGGTTAGTGTTTACGAAGGAGAGCTGAGTGTCAAATGACTCAATTTCACACACAACACGTTTCCGGTAGTTTTTTATTTCGGGTTTACACCCGTCCTAGTTTATTCTTTGCAGAACTGATGGATGTTTAATTATTGAGCATGCAATTACAACCACAACCACTTGTGTCATTTTAACTGGCAACAATTTATCACGGGGTTGACGTCCTGAGATTGTTGTCTCCATTGATTATTTGTTTTTATAGCAGCAAGGTTCACTAATCATATACTTTATTTATGGCCACCTCAACGTTTCTTTCGAGTGGATGAAGTGGATTAATGCCACAATTACCAGCGCATTCATCACAAACTGGCATTGCCTAGGAATACAAGTGAAGAATACAATGTATTGGTACCTTAATGCACACATTTTATTATCATGCTTCAGTCTTTATTGCCAGCACATACATACATGCATTAATGTACAGTATGTACGTATTAATTCATAAGTGCTCCATCATACTCAAAATCTGTATGTAATTTTCACGGTTTGGAATGCTGACGTGGTAATATATACGTGGATCGCTTTCTACATGAAGATAAAATTGATTGTTGCGTGTACACTAATACCAGCTTTGTTTAATATACATAGAATCACAAATTCAAAACATGAAATTATGATAGTTGTTGAACCATCAATATTTTATTCTTGAACCAAATTACGGTAGGCGACCTTTATTTCGTCTTGTGGATAAATAGTCATCGTCAGTCCATAATAATTTTTACGACTATAATGGTAGACATTTTATGCCAACACAAACTTTACAACATAATTCAATTAGATATTGCGACTCAGTTCATATCCATTATCGCTTGACCTGTCCAAATTAAATGAGCTAGAGCAATTGAATTTGAACATGCCATTCCGTAATACAGCCAATTTTGGGATAGAATCTGGATTTACATTTGAGGAGAATACTAGCGGAATACAACGTCACATTACTATGTAAGCCAAGACGTGGATCCGGTTTAAGCTTGTTTACACATTTCGAATAGAAACAATTAATTAACTGAAAATATTATCAACACACCTCGTCACATTGCTGCTAATTAACGATTTAGATTATATTTAAACATAAGATGCTTCAGTGACACGTAATTCGCTTTGGTCACGTAATCCGAATGTTATACTTATTATTAACCGGATTGCTCAACGCATTATTCGGATGTTGTTATCAGATCCATGACATTTCGACGCGGGCTATTGATCATATCAAGCCTAGATGTCACCAAGTTAAGAATCGCGGGTCGTATAGATTTCGGGTGATAAGTTCATTGGTGGTGCTACGAGTTGAGTTTGTTTCGACAAAGTGTATCGATAAGATGACACTAGTTATCTTTCAAATGTTTCTTCTTATCCCGCATATTGATGTCTTACTTTTTCGAAGAAAATATTTTTTTTGTAAAATCGGTATACATGTTGACAGCTTTCAACTTCATGTAATTTATATCATCTCTACGATATACTGTAATATGAACGCTTGTCATCTATACTATACTCTGTGCCCTCTTTGTGTAATGTATCTTCTGCATATTACGTCTGTATTACAATGCACAGTTATGCTTGTAAGTAGTGAAAAGATTACATTAGGAATGAGTGGATAATAATTAAATTAATAATTTGATTCTGAAAAGGAACACGCGTACGCTTCTCACCATATAAAGTTAAATTGATTAGAATCTCTTACCCAATTATTTTTTTCGGGCCTTGACGAAATTAAATGAGATAAAGGAAATCTGAACATTATTCTAATTCCGCTTAGACAAAAAGGGAATAATAAATAGCAGTGAGAAATACGAATTGCAAATTATTATAAATATGCCTTGTCCAAACATGGACGGAAATGACATGAAAAGGGGTTGCCAATTTTGAAAGTATCTGGCGTATGTCCTTATGTCACTGTTGAATAATTCGTCGGCATAATACAAATCTTGGTTCAAACCAATACTGCGCTTCCCGCATTGAATAACATGTTGAATAATACGATAACCATAACCTATTCTGTATTAATTTGACGCGGCAGAGATAACAAATGAATTCCATACAGAAAGCGTGTCAAAACAATATTGCCAAATATTTGGTTAAGTTATTATGTGTTTCGAAAGATTGTTTGATTGCTTGTGGATGACGTATGTGTGCTAGAAATGATCAGAATTTAATTCTCTAGTTAGTACAACTGATCATTGAAGGTAATGGCACAATCGATACCAACCGCAGCCTGCAAAAAACAAAGTGCCATTTTCGGTTCCCGAATAATCAGTTTCGATACTTTTTCATAATTCTGGCCATATATCCGGAAGGATTCATCGCAAAATGACGGTTGTGGTACTGTTCGAAAGCTGAAATCCAGGAGAACAGAAATGACCTGTAATTGCGTATTAAACGAGCATATGGTTACCAACAATACCAGGTTGAAATTTATGTTTCAATTAACTGGGCACCCTTTAATTATGTTTTAGCTCCAAACGACTGTAGCGATTGTAATATTGAAATAAACTCACATGCAAATATTTAAGAACAATGATTAAAAATCATTAACAATGATTTGAAAACCGTGTAACTCCTAAAGTACAAAGTTTATCAATCTGATATTTTGGACGTCATACCCTAGATATTTGTGTAATATTTGATGCAGATGTTTCTCAACGTTTCCACGGCCTGTCCAGGCTGGGAAGGAACGCATATCGTTACGATCAGCGTTTATCCTGTCATGTCAATGTTTAAAAGGTGTTTTTATAGATATGCGTCATTTCTAGCCCGTGCCCGTCATGAAAGTTTGAAAACATTCTCATGACAAAGGATTTAGGGTATGACATGCAAAACACGGATTCATAAACCTTGTAGTTTAGGACCTAAACGATTTTCCAAAATCATTTTTAACACCAGGGTAAATGACTGTGTTTAAAGATATTCGAGCGAGTTTACATGTTGATCGATATGATATATCACATATTCCAAAATGAAGTTTATGACAAGAAATAGGTTTTACTTCAGCTTTTATCTACGCCTTCAACACCTTCCTACTTGATTGATTTTAGATTCGTCATGTTCAAGTAATCCAAATCTAGCACAGTCTACGTGTCAATGTTAGCAGACGACGAAAGGTAATGCGCAAATGGTTTCGTGCAAAACAAAAACATTAATACTGCGTGGGTCGTTTGCAGCTTACAGCATGTTTCACTTGTCATAATTTTAAGGACGATTCCTTCCAATACAGTAGTACGCATCAAATACCAATTCTGCAGTCACTCTTTGCTTTTATCTAATCATTTAACCATGCCGCTGATACAATCCGGTCTATTGGAAGAATATCGCAAGTCCACCAAGTCATTAAATCGAGTAACAGGCGGTTGCAAATGGAAGTGGGGTTCGACAGGAGATGCACTTAAAGTCTCCTTCGGTACATACGTGTATGGCGTAGCACTTGCCGTGACAATTGGGGTCCTGCCATTATATTACTCCGTGAAAACGTCCCTTTGCAATGCATCGACGTCATCTGGGTTATCTCAAAGGGACGAAGCAAGTTCCAACTGCGGTCAACTGAAAACGTTGGCTGTGGTCTTCTCCGCCGGATACTTTTTGTGTCCCTCGGTACTTGTCGTCTCAATGTTCACCTGTCGGACGCTGCAAATGTTTCTGAACAACTGCCTCGTCTTAGAACGAAATAACTACAATCCCGGGATGGAACATTCTTTGGAGCAGAAGAAAACAAAAATGGCCGGGCTGACTTGTAAAATACTGAGAGTGGCCGGAATTCACTTCATACCACTTGTTTTTGCTCTAGGGTCAGTAGTGGAACCTCGGCTTCCCAGCAACATATTTTTTGCTGGACCTGGACAATACTTACTAGAGTCATTGCCATTTTGGTTTAGGCCTGGAATGATATTCGTTAGCACGGGAATATTATGGGGCAATTACGCTAAAGCAATTCTCATGTTTGCTTTAGAAACAATCATTGGGTCCACTTGCATCGCTGCTTGCTTACTGCGATTCCAAAAACAGATTCAAGTTTGCGTGAACACTTTTGACCACATTGACAAGGCGATTCGCTTCTACCGTCAAATTCAGATGACGACAGATTTATTTAACGGATATCTCAAATTGATGCTGGTCAACGCATTAATTTCATGCGGCTTGGCTCAGGTGGCTGTGGCCTTACGATTCTTTATGCAAGAAAACAGTCAAAATGTTGATACGATGCTAACGGCTGTCTTGGTACGGTGCGGATTAAAGATTATGGATGGATGGATATTTTTTGTACTTACAGTTATGATAAACGCATTATTTGGATGTTGCGCTCAGGTCCATGACACTTCAATGCGGGTAATTGGAAACATTAAATCTAGGTGCCATCTGGCTATGGACAGAAAATCTTATGGGTTTCGGGTGATTAGATCATTGAGGATTGTACGAGTCGAGTTTGGAGCGTCAAACTATATCGACATAATGACGCCGGTCATCTTTCAAATGTTTCTTGTTGACCGATTTATTGACATCTTGCTTCTCCGAAGAAAATAATGTTTAATTATTTTGGAAATCACGAAAACTATATATGAAAGTCATTTAGATTCTCCAGTTAAATGTAAAAAAATGTTCACCTGCACTACACATAATTTGTGCGTTTCTTGATTTATGTTGTACCCTTTAAAACATTATGTTAGGTTCAAATTGCTCGCAGATTTGTGGTGAGATAACAATAGGAATAAGCAAATACTAATTTAATATTAATTAGTTTCTAAACTGGAACACGTATTATTTGTTTGTCTGCACCGACACACTAAATTGTCATCAGTTGTCGGTGATAATTACTGCGCACAGTTTAGCAAAGACAATGTTGAATACAATTCAGGCAATTTAATTTGATATTAAATAAATTGTTTTAGCCTTGACCAAATTAGATGAGACAATGACAACATGAACGTATTATTAAGTCTGCCTAATTAACTTATTGGAAATGTTTCTTGTTGCCATGCGTATTAACATATGCATTCGTTTCAAATGTTGTCGGATCTTCAAGATTCCACTTATGTCTTGCCACGTTGTCAAAGCGTGCTAATTATTTGATATGTTATACTATAGTCATTGAACACTTTAGTATCACAACGTGTAAACTTTACTGATAACATATTTCAGACACGAGACTTATTACCGTCGTAAACAAACCAATCCTCCAAATAAAAAAATGACTAGCATGTTTACGTTCACTCCAGAGTTGGACTTTGGAGTAATGACGCTTGGTTCACTGTAATGAAATCCGTGCATCCATCTATAAGTTTGCTGTACCTTTTTTGCGTTGTGCCAGATTCTCGAAGGTCCGTTCGTGTTTTCATAATGATATGTACGAATCCGGTCATGTAGACCATAATCCCCATTTATATCTGTAGCATTGGAAAATCAAAGTTTTAAACATTTTCACGTGACATTCATGATCTGGCAAAATAATTTAAACTTTTTCACTGCTTATAAATAACCTTAGTTGGCTCGTTTTCTCTGTACATTAAAGATTTGCAAATTTAAATTCAAGTCCTTCAAATTATTGATTGATCGTTCGTCATACAATTAGTAATTTCTTTAATGTTTTGCATACTCATTGTCAGTTACTATTACTTTTAATCAAAACTATAGTCTCATTCGATAGGGAAACGCTTCTCACAACCACTCATATCCAGTGCTTGTTGACGAATGTGTATTTACGAATGCAATGATGGTTAATTCAATTTGCAATTGACAGGTTGAGGAAGATTCAACTTAAACTGAATTTCTGGTAATCAAAGAATAATATTTGATTTATTCCAGAAATGGAATATATATCTATTATTTAGATTACATACATAATGCTAGTTAGGTTCACTGTTTCATCAAATTTAATTTATGGGTTACTTTAGACTTTATCTTACAGAATAACGATTTCATGACCACTCTTTTACATTAATGGGTACAAGACCGTACTGACATTGATTACTTCAAAACAGGACATTAGAATCTAAGCATGATTTTTCCTCCAAAACAGCTCGATAGCTACATCGTATACTACACTAGGCTATTAAATTGTGGCAACGTAATCAATAACTCACTTCAATACACTCAATAATTCATGACTTGTTTTCGACTAATAGTGAGCTTCACTTTTGTTAAGAGCGACGACAAGGGCAGTAGGTGATATAACATAGTTTGAACTGCAAGACAAGTCAAATACATACGAATATTCTGAGCAGGATCAAAATTTAAAATAGCTTGTTGTTTTCTATCTGCAAATAAATAATAAACATTCGTCCCCCAAGTGAAAAGGCTCTTACAACCAGTATCTTTCAGGGCTTGTTCCGAAAGCGGGAAAAATAGTTAGTGACTCAATAATAGATTGCAAGTTTTCCAAGTAAATTCCTAAGAAAATTCAACTCAATTCCGATTTCAAATAGTCAAATAATAATATCTAGCATATTCTGGAAACCAATTCAGGCACAAAATCATTTTAGACTTCGTACATAGTGATGTTGTGGCGCAATTTGTTCTTGAATTTATTTTTATTTTCGAACCTTTTCAAGTAAATCAGATTACCAAAGTTAATGCATTGAAAAATATGACAAGCATTACACATGAGCACAAATATTGACTTCAGATAACTTATTGATCCGTTTTAAATATTAGAACACAAAAATCAGCTTACTTTTCGTTTTAAGCAATTACCGTGCGATAGGGACAGTACAAGTAATTTCTATTTCAACAAGCTTTTGCCCACTTGTTTGCCGCAAGTCTGCATTAATATATTTTTGCTACTAGCTAAACAAGGATTGCTACAAAATCAGATAATAAATCATGCTGACAAGAAACCAGCGACGAACATTTGTATTAGTGTCGAGAGGTTTCAAATACATGCCTCCATTTATATGTCCTTGGAACAGCGACTACACCCAAATAATCCGCAACACATCACCAACGTGCATGATACCATACCTTTTTTCTCTCCTCCTTATGAGTCTCATTTCGACGGGATGCGTATATGTCGCCATTACACACTTTCTAATCAAGCCATTGGACAATTACGATATAAGCATCTTTGCGTTACACGCAGTAACAGTTCCACTTGTCAACGCACCAATTTGTCTCTCAATTCTTCTGTATCAGCACGATGAATTGTTGCACGGATGTAATGCATTGTTAGCCATTCATGCTGACTGCAGAAAAGGAACTCCGGTTAGCAGAACTGAGAGTAGCCTCTAGGGACGCCGATGTTCGTGAATAGAATTCCAAATCACGTTGCAGAAAGGCAAGCCAGGTATCAGGAAAAGAGCACTGGCAACAGTGCTCCCGATCGGATTCTCCATAGAAGGCTCTGGGCTTGTTGATTGAGAATATAAAACGATCCTTTTGAGGCGGATCATACTAAGCACTCCAGCTGCTATTCAAATGACTACGCTTCCCCTAGTAAATTTGTAATTTGACTTTCATCTCATCCAACAGATTACTGAATTAGTTAAATATTTTAGGATTCTTTGTAGGATCTGTGCGATTATGTGCGCTAAGGCCTCTATAGCATTAAAAGGTATCCAAGATGTCCTTGGTGGCTAACAGAGATGAAATTGGTTCTTCCATGAAAACAGAAGAATTTGCTCTAGTGCAGTGCCCTTCTTATTTTTTGGTCTTGGGCATGGCGCAGTGTTACTTTTCCTTGACCACTGCTTAATTTTCGAAACCTTGTTTAGTGGTCAAGGAAAATCCAGGGAAAAATAACAATACGCTAGGCCCAAGACCAAAAAATAAGAAGGGCACTGCTCTAGTGGATTTTGAATTTTCTCTGTAATATATGTAGAACTGATACATATATGAAGGAAGGCCACGTTTAACAAAGTGTGCATGACCGTTACGTATAAAAAATAGAAAACTGCCAATTGCCAAAATGTAAACAAAAAGACAATAGAGATATCAAAATGCACAATGCATAACAATGGATAGCAACGAAGAAGAAATATGCAAAACTAGACGCGTTTAATAGTATTTATTGGAGCGGTTGATATTAAAATAACGACTTTAGTTAAGCAGCAACGAATGCATATGGCAAAATAATTCCAGTTGTCGGAAGTGATTTCATCCTTTTCCTCAATGTATCTAGTATTCGTTGATAAGTGATGAAGACTGTTTAACGGCAAATTAAGTTAATGGCACTGCCTCTTAAAGTTGGAATAATCAACTCAGCCTTCACAGAATCATGAGAAAGCAATCTTTCATGAATTTTATCAAAGTAGTTAAATTATAATTGGAAACTATTCTGAGAATGCACTAGCAGTTTTCTACATCAAACTAGGAGACTATCATCATATCGCGCCTCTAAAATATTTCTGTAATTGACTGGTGCTGTCAAGAATGGATATAAAGTCACAAGAAGCCTATCACCAAACGTGTTGACCAGTGCATTTCGAAATAACCTATGTTACAATGCGGTGTTCAGTGTCAAGAATGGCGGCATATATATGCCCCGCAGGAATGTAGGTACGTATAAAAATTGGAAATTTGCCAATGGATTCGTGGAATTGTAGACAATAAAAGAACGGGATCCCGAATAGACAATAAATTGTAGAGAAATAAAACCTTTACAAATCAAAAACGAAAACCTAGTGGAACTGAATGCTTCAATAGAACCTACTTACTTTAAATCTATAAACAAAATGATATCTACCTTTCGATTGATGGAGAACTTAATTTCCAGATCCGTCTGGCTTCTAAATGATCGACTCCGCACAATTGAAAAATACATCCTTCCTCAGGGGAACATAGTTGACGTTTTGTTTCGAAAATATAGTGCGAAACTAACACTTCGCACTAATAGTTACATGTAGTCATCCTGATGATGGATTCAAAAAGTGGGTAGAGTTTGTCGTCGTATACAAATAGTTTTTTCTATGGTAAAAATTGATCAAATGTGCTGTTATGCCCAGGGAATTATTTTACCTGATATCTTTCGTGGTAAACCATATGGCTATCCTGCTAATAGAGAAGCTGAAAATAATATTTTCCAGAAATTCGAAAGGAATTATTGACATTGGAAGAAAGTAATTGCTTAAAATGTCGGTTTTATTGTTAACTGGTCGGGTGAAAAGTTGACAATATGACAGCGGAAATTTGTAAAAAAAATAGTCCTGACGATGACATTAAATTGATTAATTTATGTGACAAACAATTCAAGATGTGTCACCATCGAGATATATAAACTTATCATCGAATAAAATAATAGAGCTTTTCCAGACATAACCAAATGACCGATATTCCCAATCCAATCATGATCAACACAAACACCACTAAAATATTTCCGGCCATTCCCCTTTTCTCAGAACCTTTACCGTAGCCAGATAAGCTTGACGTTGGTCTAAAGAAATGATTCTTTCCAATCAAATCCTCCCAGTACTTCCAAATACCTCCTGTCAAAGCGCCTTGTATCCTCCTTAAAATATACGGGGGCACTAAACCGCCTACCTTAAACCCAATTTCATACTCTGAGAATAACTCTTTTCCAACGTGCAAATCTGTGCTGGCCTTGGATCTAGTTAAATCTGAGTGAAGATAAAAGCTCCAGTCTTCGGGTAGAACGAATGCCACGTTGCTGCAGTTATACAGCCACGTGTAGAGTAATGACCTTACAGCGGACGAAACTCTTGCTTTCACAATATTCATGAATCCTTTCTGCTGGAAATCTTTATCACTCAAAAGTTTCATTATGGCAGCAGTACTGAACGCGTTGCGTTCCCGAATTATATTTAATGTTCCAGGCATTAACTGTGTGTAACTGAGAAGATTAGTAAATTTTCTTTTGTCTAAATTCCGTATCGCTGACACCTGAGAATTGACCAAGTTGGTACTATTGGAAGAATTAATGGAGTGTTGCGTAACAGTCACATTTCCTGATAGAATCTCCTTAACGGTCATAAGGCTACTTAGCGTACGGTCGTCCAACATGGAATACATTGAGAATCCGTGGGAAATTAGTTGTTCAGTGTACTCGTATGACACCAGTTTCCTTGGTAGCGTCATTCGAATCACGTTTCCACTTTTATAGGCGTTACTGATGATTAGCGAACTTATCAAAAGTACCGCAAATAAATTTCTCTGCATATTGTGCTTTTCGATGGTTTCACGATTTACAAGTAAATGACAATCTTTTTCCAGGATTAATGATAAGCAAAGATAAATACCATCTAAAGCAGATATGTTATCAAAAGCCCTAAGAAATGTTATCAGAAGGCACGCAGTTAACGCCAAGGATATCCAGATCGCATTATCAAAAGTCCCAACAATATACGAAAAAGGTAACGGGTTAGATGCTGGCTTACCACAGCTTATAAAACGCAAACCTTTAAATGTATCCTTGACAATGACCGCAAAATCTGCAAATGTTGTGGACTTTTGATACCTCTCAAATGTCAGCTTCATGACGAATGGGGGCAAATAGAGAGTTTGCCTTGCAGTGCCGCCTTCTTTGCAAACTTGTGCGTAAGTTCCACTCACAGGCCATATGTATAGCGTAAAGTTGTTCAATATGGAATACCAAACTTGGGTGTAAAGTTTAGCCAAAAAGGTTCTTGGTCTGAATTTACCTTTTAAATAGACTTGAAATGTGCTGGAAGATTTTCTGCAAGATTTGAAGCTACAGAGTAGACATCCATCAGCCATATTCTTTTCGTCATTTACTCCCTCGATAGTCCAATGCAAGTTTACCTTTGAGGGTGCATTGTCGTTGACGTTTAGATATTCTTGTTGCACATATTTTTTCCAAACCGAGAGCGGAAATGTATTGGAAACGGTAAACAGATTTTTCCGTTGAGACGTACAATGGATGCAAGGCCTTAATATTTTTATTGCTGTAATTGAGAAGTTGTGGGTGCATTCAACTAAAATAAACACTGTATTTACCAGCCTGTCCTTTGGCACCACTAAAATTGTTCCCAAATTATTCAAAACTTTATTGGATGGTAATTGTGTTTTGTGTTCTAAAATTAAAAGCAAATTCGTGGAGATAGCAAAACCTCCATCAAACACAGTATCACTAAAAGACATGTATTTGGAAGTATTGTTAGTGATTAATTGCGATGGTTGCTCATATGCACAGGTAAATGCAAACAGTGCTACGTTTATCACAAAATTCCACGGTTTAGAAGACAGAACAAACAAAGCAGTTTCGTTTCTCTCGCTAATTAGTGGAACATTTAAAGTATCATCTCTTGGAACGTTCTTTTTATTATTGATTACAATTCCTTGAAGTATAATGGGAACTTGATACGTTCTTACGTTCACGTTGCAATAGTTGAAAATTGAGACAAGGGTAGATATTCCATGAAACGGTTTTAGCAATGGACTGACATCAGCCTGATGATTCGTAGATATACTCGATGCATTATAGTTTCCTTGTACTGCAACGAATACGAAAACCAGTAAGGAAATAAAATTAGAGAAACTTACTGAATTCATAATTTGTGCATTTGTTTCGCTATCGTGTATATATGAATTCGTTTGTAGATGTTTTGTGCTGACGGGTATCTTCCACTTCTGAAATGGCAATACTATTATGGTGAAAACTTGGATGCTATACGCCTGCTCAGACTTTGTAGAAATTCGTTAAAATTATACAATACTGAAATCATAATATCCTAGAAACTGGTGTTCAATATCATTACTATTTCACTAATAGTGTTTTCGTCTGCAGGGAAAGTTGTTTGCAATAAATCTTGAAGTACATGCGTATAATGGATTTTTGTAATAAGTTGTTAGTTCAAGCCAGTCTTCATACACGTTGTTGAACTTACGTCCCAGGTTAGTCTCTCAATGTCAATAATATATTGATGCTTCAGAGATAGCTCTAAAGAGTGCTAGCAGAAAATTGTGTGACAACAAAGTATCCATTAGCACGTGGCAGGTGTAATTACTAATGGCATTTTCACTCTAGTGCAAAAAGTAATTGCTACCCACTAAATTTTACCTTTAAGTTATTAAGAATACAAAGTCTAACCCCTTGTACAAGATTGATACTATACAGCTGTGTATACTTTCACGAGCATGAGTGCCGTTGGAGTACGAGATTAGTTTCTTATGGCATCATATTTTTTTCTAATAAGATAATATAAAATAATAATAACAAAAATTCATGAAATCTTGATGTAACTTCACTTTTATTACTTTGGCTCCATAATGTTTACAATGAGAGGTAACGATGTAATATCGTTTATTCAAAATGAAAATTGATAAAATGAGTTGTGTGTGTCGTTATTTATCCAGGGAGACGGAATAAATTAAAGCATGCGTATTACCGAGTCAACTAAGGTATTTGATTTTTATGCAGTGTGGTATGTAAACAACGGTAACATAGCCAACCGTTTAACATGTAATGTAAATATTTACTGACACTGATGACAAAATACCGTAAAGGTAAGCTGTAGGAAGCTGAAAGTTTTGCCCACAGCACAAGATGTGGCTTGACCTGGTATGTAGCTGACGTAATATTTTATTTGTAATACGCCACTTATGACTTCAGATACTAATATGTTTAAGTCATTTATATAGTCAAATAAATAAAAATTATGAGATCAATATTAATATTGTGATTTTTTCTAAGCAAATGTTTTACAAAAAAAACTATTTATTCACAGAATTGTTGGCCATTATTAGTGCTACGGTACAAGCGAACACGCAAATACCGCCATAACAAGCTAAAATGCAAACTATAAAGGCTCCAATGATAACAAACATCCATCCTACAACTGACATGCCCTGCAGAAATGTTGGTGTGTCACCAGGCCAAGAAATACACATCTTCTTTGTGGATGACGTATCCGCATAACCGCATTTAGCGTTAAGTCCAAGACTCGCTTCACATTCTTCGTTTTCACGGCAAGTGTCGTTAATCCGTTTACGGTAGAAGCACTGACGACTTATTTCATGATAAGCAGTTCCATTCAGGCATTCACAATTTCCAAGTTTGTAGTTACCTCCTCCCACGCATCTGGAAAGTTGTCCCAAAATCTGACTCTGGCATGACTCATCAATTTTACAAGAGGTATTGAAGGGCTTATTAGCCGAACAGATACCGTCAATCAGCACCATTTCCCTCCTTCTCTGCGGGTGGTGATAGTCGTAGCACTCGCATTGACCCGTGTGCTTATTGCATCTGGAATGATGACCCCAGTAACCGGAATGACACTGGATATCAAATGCGCAGCTATTCTCATCTTCAGTTGGAATATCCCAGCACGTTTCCTCTTGGAGTACGTACACAGTTCCGGGTCGGCAGATGCAAAGGCCTTCGGCTTTGCCACTTGATGAACGAATTAAGGAGGTTGATGTATCACATCGTATGTTATTTCGGCCACTACATCTTTCATTGTATGATGAGTTGTTCCCAACGATACTATCGATGATAAGGGCGTTTACTCGGTGTATTAGAAATGGTAAAACTGCCACTGCTAGAATCAAAGTCGCACATAAATTTCTGATTAGTGTGCACATATTGAAGAAAACTGAACTCTAATTTCACGTAATTCCCGGATTTAAAAAAAATATAATAATATTATCGATAATATTTTACATAAATCCTAGACTTGAATCTTTTCTGAATAATGCTAGCCAGCTTAACATAGTGTATAAAGAACGGCTGTTACAACTGATAACTGACGTGCCTACCGTTTAGGAACAAATATGCGTACCAAACACAGCATTGATATGAAAAACGTCGCATGGATACATTTCCAACAACATACTTGCCGACAGGGTAATCCATTGGCATTTGCACGCACATGTAATCAGGATAATCGGGGCAGATAAACGACTTTGCAGCTTAGTATATATATATATACCTACTCACATAGTGGAAGGTTTATATTGAAATTTCATGTAGCGTGCATAGTTACGGTCAATCCTTTTACAACAAACAGGGACACACTGCCTGGTTCCTATTCATAAGTCATGTAAAGAAAGAACGCAGATCCAGAGTGTGGTTTTCAACGGAAACGCGATAGAATAGCCTAACTACACCAAATCCGCATAACACAACAAAGTTACAACTATAAGCAATTCATATTAAAAATGTATTTCTGCATCTTACAAATATATTGAAAAATTAGCATATCGCATCCTAAACTACCTCTTGGAAAGCTGAAATGGAATGGGTAACATCAGCAAGTCCTAAGTAAATTATTGTAAAGTCACAAGCTCATGGGTTCCCATTTATGCGCTACTTGATAACTTAATTAGACATTCATGCATTCATGTTGTGTATTTGGAAGTTTATCAAAGACTTGGAATAATAAACATTCATATCCCTTTACTAAATGTTCCAAAATGCCGTAATATGCACATTGTCATCGCTTTCATCTCTTTTAAATTAGTGCAAAATGTAATTCAGCAAGACGTATTTTCGGTACTCATCTGATTTGCAAACAAAAAGTATTGAGTAAACAATGTTGTCTGTTGGAAGAATTTTTCTTTAGTTCCTTTCGCCCGTAATTTCTTCCTAAATAGTGCTAATGGACAGCAACTGTCAAGTGGGGTTGAAGAAAAGTAATCTTGTTGGATATTGTTCCAACTGAAGCCAACAAATCCTCATATTCATTTGTTAGCCACATTTGCGGATCTTGGCTCAAACGACTGGACAAAGCTCTTTAAGTGGATAGACAAAGTAACGGCGACATATACTCAACTCAGCGCCTCTCAAGACACGTTCCTGCTCATCAAACTGTCACCGATAACTTGGAAAATGGAACATTTTCAATTGATAAGACCATGCTACACTTGCGGGACCAGTGGATTGGTATTGCGGAGTATTTCGAAATATGCAATGCAAACTACAACTGAATTACTATCGCAGCTCGAGTCACTGGAAGATATTCAGGATGAGCCACGGTCCTGGCTTGTATACCAGAACGTTCCAAATCCCATACGGGACGGTGTTCTCGTAAGTCTACTTGATTGTAAGAACGAATTGTCGCATAATCCCAGGTTTTCGTGGGCTTCAATGCAGAATATAAAGGATGTCCAATTGCTATCCTACGCACATGCACACTTGTGGATAACAATAATGGCAAATTACTCCTATGAAATTGGCTTGCTTCACAACTGCGACAACGGAAAGATCACACCACCTGACAACTATTATGAGTTCAAGTTGGTTATTGAAACTCGACTGGGTCTTTCGGAAAGCGAAGTGAGTCATCTCCCAGTAGTAATGTCAAGCACCAATTACAACCTTCGATTTATTAGCTGTGCTCCGCGCAGATTTGCCAAGACTCCGTTTGAAGAACTGTTTCGTGTCTTTGAACTGCCTGTATGGATGCTTATTATAATTTCAGCAGTAGTGCTCACAGTCGCGTTTAAGCAGTTCCCACAACTGAAAAACGAGTCAATTTTGCTCTCTATATTTAAAGTATTTAACGAGCAGGGAGACCCATTTCCTACAAGCAACGCTATTACTAGCAAACTTGGTCTTCGGTGCTTACTGCTTACCATTTCCATGGTTGGGATTGTCCTCAGCAACGCTTACAAAAACACTAACGTTTACAACATGATCTCTCCGCGAGAGCTGGCGCCTTACAACCAATTTGATGATCTGCTCAGTGACAACTTTACAGTATATACAAGAACGTTGTCGCTTAGATTCGAAATCCAGCTAGAGCATTACAATTTACCCATAATACCGTCCTTTGATCAATTGGATGCCCATAGCATGACCCACAGGGGTTTTCGATACGATGTTATGGCTTATGCGTATTCTGAGATTGTGGCATATGATTTTTTCCGTCAAAAATATAAAGGTTATGGTTCAGACCTTCTGGTCGAAAAGGATTTGTTATACAATCACTCAAGTTTACTTCCGGAAATGAAAAGGATATTTTATAGACTCGTCAACGCATACCGAACACTGTCCAGGGTAGGGCTGTTTCCACAGTTTTTGCGAAGCATTCCGGAGGCACATGATATGTACTGGGAGCAGGAAATATCTTTGCTGTACAAGCATCTTAGCAAATGTTCATATACTGCGCTGCTCATGTCAGAGTACTTGTGCAACAAGTTTGCAAGAATACTCGAGAGATCAGAGGAAGGCTTTGGAATGCAGGTCAATGTTGGAAAGGAAGTTTATAAAAGATATTTTCTGGGATATTCAGTAAGTGGATGGACGTCGGTTAGATTTGTGAAACGGTTGAAGGCAGTTGAGGTTGCAGGACTGTGGAATTGGTGGAGTAAGCTTTCTAACGATACGATCAAGTTTGTCAACAAGTTGAGAGATGACAGGGAGCTAAAGCCACCAACTATGGCTGGAAATATTCTCATTATATTTTGCACGTTTTATTGTGGATTGCTAGTTTCAAGTTTAGCATTAGCTATAGAGTGTCGTAAATTTTTCAAGTGGCTATGGAGGCAATGTTATGTCGAGTTGGTGTGCGCATGGAAGTTTTGTTGTGATGCTGTTAAGGCTTGGATACTTCACAAGCTAAATTGGCTGGAAAAAAGTTTAAAATTACAACGACGACGTGGGATAAAAGATGGCAAATATAATGCTACGAGTAACTTTATTCAGGTACTGCCACAGTTCGCAGAAAAATAATGTTAATGATACCTAAAGTGTGTAGTACAGATGGCTTATCTGATAATATGTGGTAATATGTATTATTTGCAAGTTATTTGAACCCACTTGTGCTGTGTATTGAGTTATTAACTACCGGAAGCATGAAATGCTTATAAAGGTAGTTATTGCGATTGATCTGTTTGTCTGTCTGTGTGTCCGTAAGTCTGTAAGCACCATAACTTTTGTTTACAATAACCGATTTGGTTCAAACTTGGCACAGAGGTACCTCAGGGCATGAGAAAATTCGGTATTCATTTTGGGCTTCCAGGCCCCACCCCCGGGGGAATGGTAGGGGTACGGCCCCCATACTTCCTTATGGGAAAAAAAAAATTATTCGCTCATCTACTAGAGAATTTTTAGCTCATTTTTTGTCATCACACCATGGGTCAATTTGACCAACTGTCGGTCTGGTGGCTCCTTAACCCTCACGGGTCATGGGGTCACCAAAGGGTCAAAATACATTGTTTCGGAAACTGATCGGAGATTAGTGTTTGGAAAGGTGAATTGAGTGTCAAAATTCTCAATTTCACATACAACGCGCTTCCGGTAGTTTTTTAATTCGGGTTTACACCCGTCCTAGTTCATAATAGCATGTGTGCAAACCTATTGCCACCTACATACCGAACAAACATTTGCATTTCTAGTGTATATAGAAGTTGCTCTCGGACTTCAGCGTACTTCAAAATTTTGTATTATTGTAAATTAAAAATGCATGACAGCCAAGCCCAGTGAATCGATTTTTTAGGAGTTGATGCACTAAAACCTCAGCAATAAATATATATAAGGATAAAATACTGCACATTACACTGAACAAATGGACATGGAAAGAGATTTTTGCACTACACACATTTCGTGTATTATTCTACATAGGTAATATGAATAAATTGTAGATTTTCGTGTAATTTAAAATGAACGTAAATAATAATTTTTCATATTAATGCCAATTAATAAAATTTTATTGTAATCCCAGCAATAAAGTTGGAAAAGTTTCGAATGTTTCGGTAATTATTTCAATGGCTACAATATTCTTGTAATGCACCTGGTTTCACTATTAAAGTGAGTTTGCCCGGAAGCTGTGAGTCCAGGGAACAATTTCCACCCGATAAAAATGACTATGACTACATAGGATCAACTTTCAGATTTCATGTCAATGCGTTCTTTTTTTAAATAGTGACTGCCTTGGCTTTAGCGTCAAGGTATGCCAAATAACGGTTTCCGTAGTATTTTTAATATCTATCAATGCTTATCGGATCCTTTCAGCCACACATCAGGATCCTCGAACCATTCATCCCCTAAGAACAACTTGTTCAAGCCCTCAGTCTTTTTCCCTTTCAGCTGTGAGTAGGGATAATCTCCAATTTTTTGTGCCCGACACCAATTGAAGGTTGTGTTGCATTGGGAGCAGATGACCATTTGGCAACCCAGATATTTCTAGAAAGCGTTGAATATATAATAATTACTCATTTCTACACCTGCTTTTCAAGTGTCATTAGATTCTAAAAGATGTACCTGTATTGGTGTTTGGCAAGTTGGACATGGCTTGCTTTTCTCCTTAATCCAATGCACTGACCGTAAGTTATCTAGGAACTCGTTAAGTCGGTTCGGTTCACCTTTTTTGCAGAGCTCTTCCAATTTATCTAAAATATAACAACGCAACTCTATTAAATGGGAAACTTAAAATTCTAAGGGCTGATAACATTTATAATCAAACTGATAAAGCATTTATTACCGTCTTCCGATTGACATGACTCCACTCCATGGTAACTCATTTTGCAAGTGCTGCAGAAATTATATCCACAAGCCATGCAAAATGCACATTTCTCTCCAGGATCGCAAATGACAGGATTTTGGCATTTTGACCGGGGACAATAAATTACATCAGTCATCTTATCTATTACCCGCTTCAGGAGAATTTCGTCATAGCGTAGATAAAGTTCTTTTCCAACGACATTCTGCACAGTTTCAGGCGTAGGTAGCATTTGACAATTTTCGGCGAGACACTTGACTAGATGCATGTTCCCCTCATTGATATGCGTAGTGAAACAGCTTGCAACGCAATCTGTACAAAATACGTGACCGCATAGAAATCGAGTGCAGGAGGATCCTAATTTTAGTGAGAAGCAAATTTTGCAGAAGTGACTGGATTGCAAAAATGATGACATGACTTGCTCCTCGTTGTAAGCTAATACGTACTCCAATAGAGTTATTGGCTTATCCGTACTTTGCGGAAGCTCTTCTGAGATCGCACGGTGATCAAGATGAACTCTCAATTTCTTCCGACTATTACGGCTATTGCTTGTACCTGGAACAGTAGCTGTAGCCGCTGGTTGATTAGGTAACTGAGTATCTGATGTATCATCATCTGCAACTTCATCCCATTTAAATAAATTGGCTGGCCTATGAAGCCATGAGACGTCATAATAATCTTCAATTCTCAAATCAGTTAACGCGTTTGACTGCAGATAATTTGTCCACGTGAATAGCACATCAGTTCCTCTATGTTCATCCCACAGTTTATCCAGCTTTCGGCTCAATACGGATAACTGCACAAAAAATACCAATCGTTTCACCGTTTCCAACATTTCAAATCCAATTATTTGTAGCCATTCGAAAATTATATTGAAACATTAAAACTTACTGATGTCCTATGCAGCCAGGTCGAAGCCAGTGTAAACTGCGGTTCAGTTTTGCTTGGGTAGTCACTTGGCAACTTAAAGTGCAGCGCAATTGGCGGCACAAATTGCACTCTGTATTTAGCATGACTTTCTGTAGTCACATTTTGTGTCGCTTCCTCATAGCTTTCTATAGCAGGATCACCTCCAACAGTAATGAAGAATGATTCGGGTAACTCTAGATGGATTTTTATTGTCCCAGATTCTAGCTCACGTTCACCTCCAGTTGCCAGGGAAAATGTGTCCTGGTCAAATATGCTTTGCATGGCAAGCATCTCGTCCTCCCTCGCTTCTTTATCATTTGCCATGATTTTATTTGTTTCCTTTTTTACCTTTTTTTATGAAAACTATAAAAATTTGCGGATATCGTTATATGTATGAACTGAGACAGTTTCTTTGTATTTGTTGGGTGGTGCGATGTGTATGAGTGCGCTTCTATTACTGAAATACGAGAAAATTCGGCAAGAGCAAATACATGAATACCGAGTTTTGAGCCATACAGAAACTTGTGTGCATGCATGAGCATTGCACTGTGTGTAGAGACTATAGGCAACAGTGAGCAAAGCGAAGTGAAATGTATGAGTCATGCGATAATAGCGATAAAATGCCTTCTTGTTTATTACAAACGTTCCTCTGTCGACCGTGTATTTACTCATGACGCAATATTCTGGCCGCTGCTGCTGCTACTCCTATACTTTTTTGCATGGCTTTTTGGCTTAAACGTATGCTCAGGTTGTAAAGCAAAGTTCTTCTTCGGATGTTGTGCTATAGAAAACGTTGATGTTGCATTGGCCGTTCGTAATGCCCAGTGATAATGTAAATACTCACGCGATGAATTCAAGCCAAACCATGCCAAAACATTTTGTTCTTCACGTACGTATGGGGGCGTGCATATAGTATGTAACGCTAAAAAACCGATTTTTCGGACCCCCCCTCCCCCCCTTGTCACGCCCTATATAATGTAAATGGGGGTACCCTTTAACATTAGATGTCACGGTCATCGTCGACCCCCCCTCCCCCCCTACCAGCGTTAGGTACTATATGCACGCCCCCTATTTATGAATTTTTCCGTTGTGGCGTTGTTACATGATATTTTTATAGTAGATATTTCGCATAGCTGGTATGGGAAATTTAATTCCAGGTACATTTTTAGTGCAGTAAATAATTCTTTAATTTACTTTAGCGATAAATTTGGGCATATATGCTCCCTATTCTAAGCATGAAAACACATAAATCTCTTTCATTTGTATCCACTCACACAGTAAGTTAAATCCATGAGCTATGTACATATTATGATGCATATACATTCATGGAATGGTTTGTCCAGAGATTATCTCACTTAACTTATTTTTAAGGCGTTAAAAGAAATATTTATCTTCCTCTTGCTTGCGCAAAGCGCTAGTTGGTATTGGGCGTGGCCTGAAAATCTCTTAATCACATGTCACCCGTTTATGATGTAATGATTAAATTCAAAAATCAATATTTACACAGTATTTCAGATTTTCTAACAGCAACGGACGATTTAAGTTTACGGAAATCTACATATAGGCAGCTATTACGAAAAAATTGTTACATTTCTCATTTTCAATTTTTACATGTTTATAAACCAATACGATCATTAATTTATAATGCAATTACAATTAGCAAAAATGGTATATAAACGTGGGAAAATGCATGGAATCACAGGAGATTGGGACAAACAAATCATTTTTTAAATATTCACGCGAGCAGATGAATGACCAGCTTGCACTGAACAAAGTAAACAACGTGTTTGTATTGTCCGTGTTTTGCGGCAACATGAGAAGTAAGGGGGGCTGTTCACTTCTCGCGGACTAAACTATGTTAAACTATTATGTATGGATTGATATTTTAACTGCAACCTCAAAGAATGTAAACGACTGCATAGCACTTGATTGGCTGTATTTGGAACGATCCATTGTGGCTTAGTTAATAAGTACGCCGTAATTTATGAATGCCCCCTCAATGTCACTTGGGTCTTATCAGACAGTTGACAGATGACTGACCAGACTATGTGTCACAAGAGGATGACAATAACAAACTTTCATCCAACTTTTTTATCAAGTTTCTAAATAATTTTTAATTGTTACAAGTAAGTTGGTGTCGTCACATTTATTAACTACATGCTAGTGTTAGTGTAACGTAAAATATTATAATGTTTGGTTTGTAGACGTAGAGGTCAGGAAAGTTGATTTTTAAATTAGTACGTTTCACGTTTAAGGTGGATTGTTTTTTTTGTACCTGTGAAAGGTATAAGTATCATCCTTATTGAAAAGCATTTGCTAGTTTTAATTATTTGGGTGGTTAATTGTTGTCATTAATCTTGTCGTGATATTTTCTTTTCAGGTTTTGGAGTCGTTGAGTGAAGATGGAGGATTTGACTGAGCTCGCTGCAAGCCTGAAGAAGGCCATCCTGGAGGGAGACACGGAGGAGGCTCTGAAATTTGTGGACCACATCCCGAACGAAACGTTATCCTCCGATAAGATTCAGGACAAGTGGACACTCCACTGCCTACCTCCCGTAGCGTTCCAAGACACTGAACGTCTGGAGTTCACCAAGCAAGTTATTATGAAATATGTTGGGGCTGGATGGAACGTTGACTCCACGAGTACCTTGGAGGCCTACAATTCGACGCGATTTTTGATTTTGGACTTCTTCTACCTCACTCGGTACACTTTGCTCCACTTGGCGTGTATCTACAAAAGTCAAGAGATCATCCAGTTGCTTGTGGAGGAGGCGGGTGCGGATGTCAACTGTCTAACGGCATGTCAGGCCGAGCTCACCCCGCTCCATATCGTACTGATGTTGTATCAGTGGGAGAGTGCCAGGTTCTTGGTGGAAAGGGGGGCGGACTGGAGTCTCGTGGGAAGTATTGAAAAGAGACTTGGGTACTTCTGCGGTTTTGTCAACAAGGATGAGTAAGTACATGTCTGCCGATTTCTCCACTCAAATCAAATGCTTCCAGATAAGCCTCGCAGGGGGAGTACAAAAATGTCAAAACTATTATTGCTTTGTGTTTCAGGAACCTGAAATCTCATTCCTCGTTAAATTCCCTGGAGTTCCTTCTTCGAATGGGACATGAAGCTGGACTTCCGGTCCTGGACCAGATTCTCGCGAGGACGGACTGCGTCGTCTGGCAGGGTACCAGGGAATTCCAGATGGCCTTGGAGGGGCTCAATGTAAATTTCCTTACCAAAGTTCTCCGGCACTGTTCCACAACGATACGCACGGAAGACCTAAGCTGGATAACCTTGATCGATTGGGAGCTGAGGAGGACGCCTGTTAAGGAAAAGGTGCCTTCGCTCCTTTGGCTCCTTCATTCCATTCATCAGAGGCTAACGAAAAGTGCTCCGGAGTTGGAACGTGGAAAGGAGCTTGATCTTGCTGGTTCCTTAGCGCACCTTATGCACATTTTCGTGGAGCGGGGTTACGACCTGAATCGGGACTGGGGACGCTCAGGTCTCTTTTGGTGTGAGCCCCCTTTACTATATTTTGCCCTTCGAATTGATGTCTTGCTCGAAAGCAATGCTTTGCTCCGAACACTCCTCCAAGTCGACCAGTTTAAACTGACCGAGGTGTCCTGGAGAGGATGTTGTAATCCGGCGGAGCACCTTCTCTACTTATTCAAAACCCGCTGCTTGTTTCGCGATCCAAAGATGAAGTGCTGGGAATCAAAGGTGACTCCAAATGAGAATCCTGTTGCTGCCGTGTGGCTGTTGGTCACTCACGGCTTGGATGTGACTGGAATGGTTATCGGGACTTACTCCCGTATCAAGTACCACTGTGGCTACCAGCCAATGATTCAGATGTTGTACAGGGCTGGAGCTACATTTGCTGACGAGTTCTTTTCCAACCCGCCTTCCTGTGAAAGTGGCGCTTCAAAAGAGCTTGCCAAAGAGGTTTCGGAGTTGAAGGAATGGAAGGAGGAGTTTGACCAGCGGAACCGGATGACCTTGAAGAATATGTGCCGGTATAAACTTTTGTATTTTCTGATAATCTATAAAAGCTAATAAGCTATTATTCTCTGTGTCAAAAGGTTTGCGTCCCAAGACACAGCTAATAATTTTATTGAACTTTTTAGGTTGAGGGTGCGGAAGATGGTGACGACCGTTGGCAATTTGAAAATGCTGGACCAGCTTCCCATTCAATTGAAGGATGCCGTTTTGTGCAAGATTGATATTTAGATAAGATTAGATGTCCAGATAAGCTTGATTTGATATAAGCACTTTTCTTATCTTTGTATTTTTGTTGCTCTGTCCAAGTTTTTATTACAAACTTGTTTCTGGTTTGTTTACGGTTTATTGGGATTATGGTGTGTGGTAGCATTGTAATTTTCTAACGATAGTTCGATTAATTGAACATGTATTAAGGATAATTATTTAGTTGATGTAAAAATGGTGTAATTTTTTGCAATTAAATTCTCTTTTACAGAATTTTCTTTACGAGACTGCGACCTACCAAATTTGTTGGGGCATTGTGAGTAACTCATTATAAATAAATGTTTGCCTGCTCACTGGAAAATTAAGAGTATACCTTTAAACCTTGAATACGAATTGCTCTAGATAACCATAATTTTTTTACATGCATTCAAGCTTGCATTGAACAAACAAAGTAAAAACAAAGTTTTTTTTTGTTTTGTTCGTGTTTGTCTTCTGCTGCCGTTGGGATAGTTTGGAAGGAAGGGGGGCTGTTCACTCCTCGCGACTAAAAAATATTGCATACCGATCTATTAAATGTAAGGTTTGGATTGTGGCTCAATGAATGAGCAAGCGCAAGCCGTGTTGTATGAATGCTCCCTCGCTGTATGTACCTTGCGTCTGACAGATGACTGAGAATCTTAGTCTGAGATGACTAGTCATAACGAGGATGCTTGCAAGAAACTTGCAAATATGCAAGCTATATTATAACCTTCATCTTGACTTATTTGTCAACTTTCCAATTTAATTAATTTATAATTTTTACAAATAAGTTGATGTCATCACATTTGTTGACTACACGCTAGTGTTATACTGTTTGGTTTGGTTTCTTGACGTGTAGAATACAAGACAGTTGGATTTTTAAATTGTCCGTTTAAGGTAGATTTATTGATTACTATAAGTTTAATTAATAATTGATTATGTGAAATGTATGAGTATTAGTACTATTCTCATTAAAAAGCATTCTGCTTTTGCCAGTTTATTTGGATGGTGAATTGTTGTCATTATTTTTTTGTTATATTTTTAGGCTTCTGGAGTGAATTGGAGGCGTTGAGTGGAAATGGAGGAATTGCTCGCGGCAAGCCTGAGTAGAGCCATTCTGGAGGGAGACACGGAGGAGGCTCTGAAGTTAGTGGACCACATCCCGAACGAAACGTTATCCTCCGATAAGATTCAGAACAAGTGGACACTCCACTGCCTTGATCCCGTGGCGTTCCAGGACTCTGAACGTCTGGAGTTCACCAAGCAAGTTATTATGAAATATGTTGGGGCTGGATGGGACATTGACTCGGTGAGCACTTTGAAGGCCTACAATGCGAACCGATTATTGAGCTTGGACTACTTGTACATTACCCAGTACACTTTGCTCCACTTGGCCTGCATCTACAAATGCCACGAGGTCATCAAGCTGCTGGTGGAGGAAGCAGGAGCGGATGTCAACTGTCTAACGGCTGGTCAGGCGGAGCTGACCCCACTCCACATTTTACTTATGCTGAAGGAGTGGGACAGTGCCAGGTACTTGGTAGAAAGGGGGGCGGATTTGGGGCTTATGGGAAATATCAAAAAGCGAAATCAGTACTTCTCTGGTTTTGCGAACAGTAACAAGTAAGTCCTTATCTGTATATTATTTATCCATTCAAATGCTTCCCGATAAGCATGAAAGAGTACAAAAAATTATAATTATTTAATATTCCAGGAGACTGAAATCTCATTCCTCGTTAACTCCCCTGGAGCTGCTTCTTCGAATGGGATATCATGATGGACTTCCGGTTTTGGACCAGATTATCGCTGGGACCGACTGTGTCGTCTGGCAGGGTGCCAGGGAATTCCAGATGGCCTTGGAGGGGCTCAATGTAAATTTCCTTACAAAAGTGATCCAGCACTGTTCCACAATGATAAGCACGGGAGAGCTAAGCTGGATAAACTTGATCGATTTGGAGATGAGTAGAGCGCCTGTGAAGGAAAGAGTACCTTCGCTTCTCTGGCTCCTTCATTCCATTCATCAAAGGCTGAGGAAAAGTGCTCCTGAGGTGGAACGAGGAAAGGAGCTTGGCTTGGCCAGCTCCTTGGCGCACCTTATCAACATTTTCGTGGAGCGCGGCTACAACCTGAATCGAGATTGGGGACTCTCGATCCTCATGCGTACTGAGCCCCCGTTGCTGTATCTTGCCCTTGAAATTGACGTCCTGCTCGAAACCAATGCTTTGCTCCGAGCACTCCTCCAAGTCGATCAGTTTCAACTGCCCCAGGCGCCCCGTGGTTGCAATCCCGTGGAGCATCTTCTCGGCTTGTTCAGTAACCGCTGCTTGTTTCGCGATCCAAAGATGAGGTGCTGGGAAAGCAAGGTGACGCCAATTGAGAATCCTGTGGCTGCCGTGAGGCTGTTGGTAACTCACGGCTTGGATGTGACTGGAATGGATATCGGTTTTTTTTCAAGAACCAAATACCACTGTGGCTACCAGTCAATGGTCCAAATGCTGTACACTGCCGGAGCCAGAATTAATGATTGGCTCTTTTCCAAACCGCCTTCCTGTGATACTTCAGCTTCACAAGAGTTTACCAAAGAGGTTTCCGAGTTGAAGACGTGGAAGGAGGATTTTGACCAGAGGAACCGGATGAGCTTGAAGAATATGTGCCGGTAGAAACTTATTTTGATAATATTTTGATATGTGAACTATATTTTCCATTATATATATATAATAAACAATTATGGTTTCTAGCGATTGTGATAATAATTATTGCATTTTTTGTAGGTTGAGGGTACGGAAGATGCTGACCAATATTGGCGACTTGAAGATGCTGGACCAACTTCCCATTCAATTGAGGGATGCCGTTTTGTGCAAGATTGATTTGTAGATTTTAAATATTCAGATAAGCTTGGTGTGATATACCTAGGTCATTTGTTTGTCCTACCTAACGTTTATGTACACGTTTGTTTTTGGTGTGTTTCCGGTTATTAGCCTATGGTTTGTGGCAGCATTATAATTTTCTAGCGATAGTTCAGTTCATTGAATATATATTAAGGTTAACTATTTAATTGATGTAAAAATTAAGTAAGTTTTTGCAATTAAATTCTCTTTTTCCCAATATTCTTTACGAGATTGGGCACCTATTACACCTGTTGGGGCATTGTGAGAAACTCATTAGAAATAAATATTTGCCTGTTCGCTGGAAAATTAAGAAATTAAATATTAGTATACTAATATTTAATACAGATTGCGCTAATCAGAATCATTATTGAGTTTATGAAGTAGAAAAAAAACAATAACTAGTTTAAATAGGTATTTTGTGTATGTAGCAATACGTTAATACGCTCCTATCATCCTTGTCGAGTTTAGGCATATGAATTGTGATTTGTGATACATAATAGCCAGTCTAAATATGAAAAGCTTCCGTTTTAATCCGCGCACACAGTAAGACTATATTATGGGAAAAATTAATTAACTCCATTAGAGCTACATATTATTTTGATGTACACGCATGGAATGATTTGTCGAAAGGAATACTTATCTCTTCCTCTTGCTTGCACACACGGTGTATTGATCAGGGCGGCCCTGACAGGGCCCGAAAATCTTCAACGACCTGTTTATTATGTAATCCTTAAACAGCTTTTATGACGAACAAATTGTTTCGTGTCTAAATTAGAATGCTAATTACCCATTAATTTTTACATAAACAAATACGTCGACTCATTATATTGTACAAGTAACGCAAACCGCGTAGTAAGCACGCCGTATTGTATGAATTCAAGCTCCCCCTCACTTTCTATCCGTCTGACGACTCGACACTTTCGAGTCTACAGAATGACAAATACTTAATTTTTAATTGTTACAATAAGTTGGTGCCCTCACATTGGTCGACTACACACGCTAGTGTTAAGTTAAATATACTGTTTATACTGTTTGATGTGTTTTGTTGACGTAGAGGACAGTTAGGACAGCTGCATTTTAACTTGTATGTTAAAGGTTGATCGATTTTTATATTTTTTTGTCAAAATTTTTTTGATCATGTGAAATGTATGAGTGTTGCAATGCAATCCTTATTGGAATGCATTTTGCTAGTTTTAATTACTTGGGTGGTAATTTTGTGTCGTGATTTTCAGATTTTGGAGTGAATTGGAGCCGTTGAGTCAAGATGGAGGGATTGACTGACACTGCGGCTAGCCTGAACAAGGCCATCCTGAAGGGAGACACGGAGGAGGTTTTGAAGCTTGTGGACCACTTCCCGAACGAAACGTTATCCTCCGATAAGATTCAGGACAAGTGGGCGCTCCACTGTCTTCCTCCCCTTGCGTTCCAGGACAACGGTCGCCTGGAGTTCACCAAGCAAGCTATTATGAAATATGTTTGGGCTGGATGGAACGTTGACTCCACGAGCACCTTGGAGAACTACAATGCGACCCGATTTTTGAGCTTGGACTTCTACCTGACCCAGTACACTTTGCTCCACTTGGCCTGCATCTACAAAAGTCCCGAGGTCATCAAGCTGCTTGTAGAGGAGGCGGGTGCGGGTCTCAAATGTCTAACGGCTGGTCAGGCGGAGCTGACCCCACTCCACATTTTACTTATGCTGAAGGAGTGGGACAGTGCCAGGTTCTTGGTGGAAAGGGGGGCGGACTTGGGGCTCGTGGGAAATATCAAAATGAGACATGAGTTCTTCTCCGGTTTTGCGAATAATGACGAGTAAGTCCTAATCCATTCATCAATCCATATCCCTCAAGATAAGCCTCATAGTAAACAAATCTCTAGTAACATGACCTGATTCATTAAAACTGCAGGAATCTGAAATCTCATTCCTCGTTAAATCCCCTGGAGCTGCTTCTTCGAATGGGACATCATGATGGACTTCCTGTCCTGGATCAGGTTCTCGCTAGGACCGACTCCGTCGTCTGGCAGGGCGCCAAGGAATTCCAGATGGCTTTGGAGGGGCTCAATGTAAATTTCCTTTCCAGAGTTCTCCAGCACTGCTCCGGAATGATAAGCACGGGAGAGCTAAGCTGGATTACCTTGATCGATTGGGAGTTGAGGAGGACGCCTGTGACGGAAAGGGTACCTTCACTCCTCTGGCTCCTTCATTCCATTGATCAGAGGCTGACGAAAAGTGCTCCTGAGGTGAAACGTGGAAAGGAGCTTGACCTTGCCAGTTCCTTGGCGCACCTTATCAACATTTTCGTGGAGCGCGGATACGACCTGAATCGGGGCTGGGGGCGCTCGGGTCTTTTTTGGTGTCAGCCCTCGCTGCTAATTTTCGCCCTTCGAATTGACGTCTTGCTCGAAAGCAATGTCCTGCTCCGAACCCTCCTCCAAGTCGACCAGTTTCAACTGACTGAGTTGCCCCGTGGAAGAGGGTGTAATCCAGTGGAGCATCTCTTCTACTTGTTCAAAAACCGCTGCTTGTTTCGCGATCCAAAGATGAAGTGCTGGGAAAGCAAGGTCACTCCAGAGGAGAATCCTGTGGCTGCAGTGGAACTGCTGATCACTCACGGCTTGGATATGACAGGAACGGTTATTGGGGCGTATGGTACTAAGTACCACTGTGGCTATAAGCCAATGTTTAAGATGTTGTATGCGACCGGAGCTGGAGTTGCTGACGGGTTCTTTTCCAAACCGCCTTCCTGTGAAAGTGGAGCTTCAAAAGAGTTTGCCAAAGAGGTGTCGGAGTTGAAGGAATGGAAGGAGGAGTTTGACCAGCGGAACCGGATGACCTTGAAGAATATGTGCCGGTATAAACTTTTGTATTTTCTGATTATCTATAAAACCTAGTCGCTATGTCAAAAGGGTGGGTGGTGTCCAGCGACTCGGCTAATACTTTTATTATTGGACTTTTCAGATTGAGGGTGCGGAAGATGCTGACGACCGTTGGCGATTTGAAGATGCTGGACCAGCTTCCAATTCATTTGAAGGATGCCGTTTTGTGCCGGATTGATATTTAGATAAATTTGAATGTTCAGATAAGCTTGGTTTTATATAGGTAGTTTTGTTACCTTTGTGTTTTTTGTCCTACCTAACGTTTATGTATAAGTTTGTTTTTGGTGTGTTTACGGTTATTGGCCTATGGTTTGTGGCGGCCAGGCACGATAAGAATGTAGGTATTGTGCAACCGTGGTTGCATGAGCGGGATTTTTCTGGGGATGATTTCGAACGCGGCTGACAGAAATAAGCCAATGAGGTCTTAAAAATTCTAAGATTTTGCCAATAAATCCAGCTTTTCGCAACCTATTTTATGGGGCAATGTGAGAATTTCGCCATTTTTCGCGCATTTGGCGCTAAAATTGTCAGCTTTTTAAAGATTTTATCCCTTTTTGCAAATAAATTAAAATGAGCGGGATTTTTGGGAGGAGCGGGATTTATTTTCCGTCAGCATATAGCCCTCCGTTGCACAAGCCCATGACATTCTTATCGTCCCTGTGGCGGCATTGTAATTTTCTAACGAAAGTTCGGTTCATTGAAAATGCATTAAGGATTAAGGATAAGTATTTAGTTGATGTAAAAATGACGTAATTTTTTTGCAATTAAATTCACCTTTTCACTACTTTCTTTGTGTGGTGACGTACCCTATCAGTTGGGGTACTATGAGAAACATACTAGAAATACAAATGCTTAGTCAATATTTGCTGCTCATTGGAAACTTAAGAAATAAAATATTTTTACATCGTGAATACGAATTGCGCTAACCCGAATTATTATTAAATTTATTAACTAGCAATAATAAAACAATAACTGGTTTAAATACTTTGTTTATGCGACAATACGATTATCCGCTCCTGTCATCCATGTCACGAGTTAGCGATGATAGTAATTCCCGACCCCGAAATTAAATCTTTCCCAGTCAAAATACTCATCAAAAACGTCTTCATCGTCAGCGTCAGCTCCCACAACCCACTCGTTGGCATGTTGTCCCCCACCTCCCCCATTCTCATCCCCTTCCTCTCCCTCCCTGAGAAACGTCTTGTTGTAGCACTTTGACTTGGGGTCATTGAAATGCGTGTACGGATTCCCGTACAGCAATTCCCCACACAGCCAACAAAAGCTAGTGTGGCACTTGGCGCAGTGCACTTTGTTGCAGCCTTCAAATTTCTATACGATATCATTAAAACAAATTACATGGTTAATTGCATAACGATTTTAAGTGGTAAGCTAAATTCGATTTCAAATTAATGTAACTTACATCAATTGGTGCTCGGCAATTCGGACAAGGTTTACTTTCCTTCATGATCCATAGTTCCGAACGGGCATTTTCCACATACTGCTTGAGTTGCTGTCTCCCGTAGTCCTTTTCCAGTTGTCTTTTTTCTTCTTCTGTGCATTCCTCATACTTCCGGCCAATCTCCTTCATTTCCGCTAAGTAATATAAATCATTCATAATTAAATATTATCCTTGTCCAAATATTTTTTTTAAATTTAGTTTATCTTACCATCTTTCAATGGACACGGCTCCACACCATGATAACCCATTTTGCAGGCAGTGCAAAAATTGTATGCGCAGACCATGCAAAATGCCCCTTTATCACCTGGGTCATAAATCACAGGACTTTGGCATTTTGGTCGGGGGCAATACATCACATCCTTCATTTCTTCCAAAGCCCTTTTAAGCAATATTTCGTCATAGCGGTTATAAAGCTCATCTCCCACTAAACTATTTACGGTTTCTGGCGTAGGTCGCATTTGGCAGTCGACAGCGAGACATTTGACTTGCTCCATGTCACCCTCAGAGATATGTGTCCTGAAGTAGCCAGAAACGCAATCCTTGCAAAATATGTGGCCACAGAGAAAGCGGACGCAAGATTGGCCCATTTTGATACAGAAACATATTTCGCAAGAGTGGCTGGACTGCAGAAATGATGCCATGATTTGCTCCTCGTTGTACGTGAGGAGATGGTCAAGTAGACTTATGGGCTTGTCGGTTTTTCTTGGAATTGATTCCGAGACGACACGGGGATCCAGGAAGATTTTTCTTCTGTGACGAGTTTTAGACTTGGAACTTGGTCCAGGATATGAGGTAGCAGGGGCGGTGGTGGACTGGCTTGGGACGGCATTATGTGCCATGTTCCTTTTGAACATACTGAACGGATTTTGGAACCATGAGACATGATAAAAGTCTGTTATTCCCACGTCTGATAAGCTATTCGACTGGAGATAACTTGTCCATGTGAACAAGACGCCGATTCCCTTGTTTTCTTCCCATAGGTTATCCAATCTACTACTCAGGACAGATAACTATAAAACATTTTCAGTCAAGTTTAAATCAAAATGGTTTCAGTAAACTGGTTTGGCATTTAAAGTGAAAACTTACGGCAGCTCTGTGAAGCCAATTTGAAGCCAGAGTAAAGTTGGGTTTGGACTCGCTAGGATAATCTTTTGGCAGAGTAAAGTGTAATGTCAATGGCGGCAGAAATTGCACTTGATATTTGGCTTGGTTCTCTTCCGTATCACTTTTTGGATCTCTTTTACTTCCATCAGAAACGGAAAAGGATTCTGGTAAATCCAAATGAATTTTTATTTGCCCTGAAGGAATATCACCTTCACAAGATGTACCGGAATTAAGACAAAATGTGTCTTGGTCAAATATGCTCTGCATGGCGAGCATTTCGTCCTCTTGCTCTTGTCTATCAGTTTCCATGGTGATTTTGAACAAAAATTTCTAGTAACCTATTTTAATATGCTGCAGTGTGTACTATGAGTGGCAAGAAATATATTTTCAAGGTGAAATAGACGGACAAATTGTGTATACAAATTTTTTATTGATTTCAGTCAGCCGACGAGCTAATAGGCTTCATGCCTGAACCAAGCTGTTTAAAAGACTGATGCAGCAGAGCAAACTGTGTTACATGCTGGCTGAAACAGACAAACAAAAAACTTCTGAGCTCAAGTGTTTTCTTGCGCAAAGCATGATTCATGATAAAATACGATATAGCAGGAAAAAAGGAAAACGTCTGACTGACGACTAGGTATGTGCTGATATTGCTGAGGATGACGTATGTTGTTCAACGAGTGAGCGAGATATGCCTAAATTGTAAATGTAATTTTTTTACTAGCTTGTCATCATGCATGCATTTTTGCATGTTGTCATGATTGTTTCTGTTTCTGTATCGTCCAAGGTCATAGTAGTGATATAGGTACATATGTTGAGCATCAGATCACACACCGTGTAATGTGCAATTGATGGAATTTGAACTCACATGTTGGTACTACATAAAATTGTAATCATTAATAACGTACATAGAATTATGGATTGGTTGTAGTTTTGATATTTACGGGTACATTGTTTCTACTTGCACCAGACGTAGTTTCTTTTATTTCCATTCACTCATCTCTGCAATCAATCATTCTACGATTGGTGCGTTGATTGTTATGTAGTTGATCGATATGCATGTGAAAAGTCACATCTATTTTATTACATAATATGCGGATCATATTGAAAATCGAAAATAAAGAACGACGTATGTATTAATGAATTACCTAGTTTAAAAACGTTTATATTGTTTCGAATGATGACATAGAATGAGCGTGTACGCAAAACATCCGCTATACGGGGTAATTTTGCCATAAAAATATTCAACACCGATAATTCTGTTCCCAGCGTTTCTGATATTTTATTTGAAAGAATTATTATGCATTGCAGCGTACTATTAGAATTATTGGCATCGAACCTTTAAATTTTAACTCGAATAGTGTTACATATGAACATTTCAGAAAAAGTGTGAAAATTACTTGTACTGTACATTTCCCTGCATTTTTTTCTGTAGCATGTATGTAAAACTGAGCATTCATTCTGCATACACATTTATGTAGGTATGAGCATGTGGAGGTTCAAGTTTGGCCATTGCTTAAAAATCGATTTAATGGGCTTGCCTTACATGAATTCCTAATTATCATTACTTATGTTTTTTCAAGTACCATGAAATGGAGAGCTCATATTTAGTATCACAAAATGTATCACAGAAGCGCGAAAATAGACATGTTTGGGGAGATCGGAAAGTATTTCCAAAGTATCGGAAATGTCCTGCTTGACTATAATATGAGAAAGTCAGTTTCCGTTCCGAATCCGTATGAGTAAGTGTTGAGGGCCCCGAAATTAAATCCAATTTGGTGCAAAATTCTGGAGCAGCCCCTGACAGGTTATTCTAGTTCAATTCTTTAAAAAGTTGTTATTCTCATATCGGATAAGACATCGATACAATAAAATTAATAGTTAACATTATTTGTCAACACATTGTGACTGAACTTTAATAAAATTACAATTTGCATTGGATAATACAGTTTTAGTCTGGGCTCGTCTTCTCAACTTCAAAACTCTTATCATATTATAGTAAGCATGCCGTATCCTAGCCTTAACTGCTTCAAACCACAACTGACACATACAAGCCAACTCGGCATAACATTGTCTCAAAAGCGATTCAAAAAACTTACGACACTCTAAAGCTAATGCCAAACTTGAAACCAACAAGCCGCAATAAAACGTACAAAAGATAATGAGAATATTTCCAGCCATAGTTGGCGGCTTTAGCTCTGCATCATCTCTCAACTTGTTGACAAACTTGATCGTGTCATTAGAAAGTTTACTCCACCAATTCCACAGCCCCGCAACCTCAATTGCCTTTAATCGTTTCACAAATCTCACCGACGTCCATCCACTTACCGAATATCCCGAAAAGTATCTTTTATAAACTTCCTTTCCAACATTGACCTGCATTCCATAGCCTTCCTCTGACCTCTCGAGTCTTCTTGCAAACTTGTTGCACAAGTACTCCGACATCAGCAGCGCTGTATAGGAACATTTGCTAAGATGCTTGTACAACAAAGGCGTTTCCTGCTCCCAGTAAATATCCAGTGCTTCCGGAATGTTTCGCAGAAACTCTGGAAATAACCCCACCCTGTTCAGCATTCCGTATGCGTTGACGAGTCTATCAAAGATCTTTTTCATTTCCGGAAGTAAACTTGAGTGATTGTATAACAAATCCTTTTCCACCAGAAGCTCTGAACCACATCCTTTATATTTTTGTCGATCAATAAAAGTATCATATGCCACAATCTCTGAATGCGCATGTGCATCAACGTCGTAACGGAAACCTGAGTGGGTCATACTATGGGAATCAAATGTGTCAATGGACGACATTATGAGGGGCATGTAAAACTCGATCTTAATTGTAAATTGAAGTGACAACGTCCTCGTGTATAATGTAAAGTTGTCACCGAGCAGATCGTGAAAGAGTTTGTATGGCGCTAGCTCTCTCGGAGAGATCATGTTGTATACGTTAGTGTTCTTGTAAGCGTTGCTGAGAACTATCCCAACCAACGACACGCTCAAAAGTAAGCAACGAAGACCAAGTTTGCTAGTAATTACGTTAGTTGTAGGGAATGGGTCCCCCTGCTCGTTGAAAACCTTAAATATTGAGAGAAGGATTGACTGGTTTCGAAGTTGTGGAAACTGCTTGAACACGACTGTGAGCACTACTGCCGAAATTATGATAAGCATCCATACTGGCAGTTCAAAGACACGAAACAGTTCTTCAAAGGGAGTCTTGGCAAATCTGCGCGGGGCACAGCTTACAAATCGGAGGTTGTAATTGGTGTTTGACATCACTATTGGCAGATGACTCACTTCGCTTTCTGAAAGGCCCAGTCGAGTGTCAAAAGCCAACATGAAGTTATAATAATAGCTGTCATGTGGTGTGATCTTTCCATTGTCACAGTTACTATGTAAGCTGATTCCGTAGGAATAATTTGCCATTATCGTGATCCACAAGTGTGCATGTGCGTGAGAGAGAAAGTTGACATCCTTATAATTCTTCATTGAACCCCAAGAAAACCTAGAGTTATGCGACAATTCATTCTTACACTCACGTAGACTTACGAGAGCTCCGTCCCGTATGGGATTTGGGAGTTGCTTGTCCAAACTCCAATACCTTGGCTCATCCTGAATATCTTCCAGTGACACCAGCTGAGATAGTAAAACGGCAAGAGGCTGTCGAATATTTCTCAGTATCAATCCACTGGTTCTGCTAGTGAAAGATGGCTTTATCAACTGAACATGCTCCACTTTCCCATCGCTAGGCGAAAGCCTGATGAACAGAAATGTGTCTTGTGAGGCGCGAATTGAGGTATATGTTGCCGTAACATCGTATATCCACCAGGACAACTTGCTCCAATCGTTTGAGTTAAGATTGGTAAATGTAGCGAACAAATGGACTGGTGGATTTGTTTGTCCTAAGGTTAAGTGCACATCATATACCCAATCGCTGTGCAGTACCATTTGAGGGCCAATGGGTAGGTCATTGTCGTCAACCAAGTTTACAGCTAACAGCAATTCAACAATTTGGTTCCAAGGTTTTGTGCGGACTGAATACAACAAAGTATCGAAGTGCGAGCACCATCTCGAATTTCCGCTGTAAAGAATACTTGTAAATTTCCCGGGACATTTTTGGGGTTCAATGTATACATTTGATACTGGGTAATCCAGTTTTGTCATCATTAGGATTGGATATTCGCTCGGCTTTATATCAAATTTTCGGAAATTTTCTACGATGATCAAGCAGGAAATGAGAAGCGTACAGGGAACCAATTCGTTTATATTTATAAGGAGACGTGGAGTGCACACAAGGTTGCTGGTGTTGGCTTGGAAATTATGATGATCGGCAGATGATATTGAATTCATTTTGCCGATGATTTAGATATATTCATTTAAATTGTCAGAATATATTACCACTTTTACGAACACCAGCCGAGTTTTCAAAAAGTACTGAAAATGCAAGTAATGTGAGTAATTGTGCCCCAAAGCTAAGTGATCAACTGCTGCGCATTTCTTAGAACTGGCAACTGTTGCCACTAAAATTAATTTACCGGGTGTTCCTACATTGCGCTCATTTATAATTCATCGTCATATTGTCCATGTAATACGGAAGACTCGCATGGTGTATTGCGCCGCAATATGGTTTGGTAAGTTCCAAATGTATTTTCGTAAATTAAATACTTTAGTAATCTAGATAAAAGCTGCTAATAAATAAGCGAGTTGGGAGTGTTTGGACTTTGGAATATATCGTGTTTGGAGTCGAGTACTTTGTCGATGTGAACATGTGTACATCAATTAATTAGTCCTTACCAACATGAGTGGTGGTGGTGGGCGGGCGTAATATTTTCCGTAGAGTGCTAAAATGTATTAGCAAATGTACCTAGAGCCAATGTAATAGTTTGTGATGCTGTGTTACGTTACGTTAGCTTGTTCCTCTGCTAGTTTGAATTTAGGGAAACTTCGAATTACAAAGTGTAGTGCGCTGACAATTAATCTTATTAAATCACTCCTTTTAAACAATATCCCACAAATTGTGCGGAATATTGCTTCTTCGCAAACAATGCAATGTGCTGCTTTCTTTTATGCCACTTGATAGTTGAAATCGCGTAAAACTATTTATCTTGTGCTACCACGTGAAACGGGCCGAATGGCTGCTGCAAAGTTGAGACATAAATACTTCGGTTAGAATTTACATCTGGTATTTCTGATGAGTGGATGAATCATTTCTTGCTGAATCCTTTTCGCGCTAATTGAATTGAGCTGAAAGTGATGCCAATGTGAATGTTACGGAACTATGGAATATTTCGTGATGGGATTATGATGTGTTTATTATTCCAAAATGTCATTTATAAACTTGTATTACACAACGTGAATGCATGAATATGAATGTCCACGGATGTATTAGTACAAAAGTAGTAAGCTGATGTACTATCGCGTTTCAATTGAAAACTACACTTGAAATCTAAACCCTAGTATTTTATTATGAAAGCATATGTTAAGCTAAAAAATCCTTAATATCTCGCGGATATTGTACCCCGCATTCAACTAACATGTCGCTTTGTGGTCGATTACTGCATGTACAAATTTTTACGGCATATCCGACCTACTGCATTAAACCGAGTTTCAAGTCTATAATGTACTGAGATGGCTAATAATTGCATGACATATACATTGTCAAATGTTTAACAAATCGCATTTGTATAATTGTTTCGTTCTGACTGGTCGATGTGAAAAAACAAGAAATGTGATTTAATGTCCACCATTGATAGAGCAAGTAATTACTTGGTACCCTTATGGAAAAATAAGTACATGCTTTATCGACTCAAGAAAAATTTAATCTCGTCGTCTTGTTTCTCCGTCGTTATCGAATGCGACGGTTCAATTACATTCATACCTAGGTCGGATATTACGTTGCAAGCAAGGCTTCGTTAAATGTATTTAGCCATGTGTCACGTCGGCTCCACTGAAACCGGTATGCTTGGACTTGAGACTTGATTTGCTTCCTGCAATTCGTATTGAAACGAATGCAAAATATTTTAACGTCACGTATATGTATTCACGACTTCCATTTGCTTATATTCTTTTGCCAGCCGTGTATTACCGTTTTAAATGATTTTATGAACATCTTCTAAAATGTAAGTTTATTTTTTAACTCTTAAACTGAGTCGGCAGGACAATTTTAAGGCTATTGGAATGGATTGCATAAAAAGGGGCGCTATCGTCAGTCCCAAATGATTTTCCACGGGTTTTAAAATTACCCGTGTAAATCGTATAGAACTCAAGAATTCTGCACATGTGGAAAGGACTTCGTTATGGCAGGGTCAAACCCGTACGCCGTCACAACATATCAACCGTATTTTATAATATAAGTGTCATTATTATTATTCCACTTCTGCAAGCTGACATTTGGCAGGGCCTGACCGAAATGAAGTAGTCATAGTTTTGTAAGAAGTAATCTTTGTGGATGGTGGAAGTGGACGTTGATAAAGCTGAGAAGAACGTTATGCACAAAATGTAAGGTGGGACGATAAATAAAGCAGAATCAGCTTTCCCAGTCTCCTTCAGTCCAATTGTTTTCCTCCTTAGAATTCATGTATTCATGTTACATGAATCACATCAAATTGAGAATTCCAACTACATGTCTGTATGTAAGTGTATGCGGAGGTTCAAGTTTTGTGCTTCTTTAAAAATAGATTAAATGGGTTGGCTTACATGAATTCTAAATATATCATTAAGATTACTGTGAGGTACGCATAAGTATGAGCACACCTTGAGAATACATTTACGATGTAAGTGTATGCTTCTTATGTACGTGGTAATTGGTATTTATTTTGCGAATAATTGAATACACCGTACAATACGGTACAAATAATGCATATTCGCACATACACGACACAACATTAAATTTCAAAACCACAAACTGACTATATATGCGGCGATAAAAAATGGTCGCGGACAATTCGTATCCGTTGTGAAACTGGACTGTGTACATCACAACCAGGTTTAATTTAATTTGTTGTCGAATACCAAAATTGTACACCACTGCATACGTTGTACAAATTATTTTAAAATTTATTATACTCGGATACGACAAGCTATGAATGAAATGCGGTTAATGGCTAACATTACTTTTTTACAATCTGTGACTGCACTTGAATAAATTTACAAGTAGAATTAGATTTAACATCTTCCATCCCACCGCGTCGTCGAAACTTTAGCCATCTTTCCATATTGGCGTAATTATGAATTATCCAAGCCGTAACTGCTTCAAACCACAACCTACATTTACAAACCAACTCGGCATAACATTGTCTCAAAAGCCGTTCAATAACTTTACGACACTCAATAGCTAATGCCAAACTTGAAACTAGCAAGCCACAGTAAAACGTGCAAAATATAATGAGAATATTTCCAGCCATAGTTGGTGGCTTTAGCTCCCTGTCATCTCCCAATTTGTTGACAAACTTGATCGTATCATTAGAAAGCTTACTCCACCAAATCCACAGCCCTCCAACCTCAACTGCCTTCAATCGTTTCACAAATCTAACCGACATCCATCCACTCACCGAATATCCCGAAAAATATCTTTTATAAACTTCCTTCCCAATATTGACCTGCATTCCATACCCTTCCTCTGACCTCTCGAGTCTTCTTGCAAACTTGTTGCACAAGTACTCCGACATTAGTAGCGCAGTATAGGAACATTTACTAAGATGCTGGTACAGCAAAGATGTTTCCTGCTCCCAGTAAGTGTCCTGTGCTTCTGGAATGTTTTGCAAAAAGGGTGGAAATAATCCTAATCTGGAAAGTGTTTTGTGTGCGTCGACGAGTCTATAAAATATCCCCTTCATTTCCGGAAGTAAACTTGAGTGATTGTACAGCAAATCTCTGTCCACCGGAATTTCTGAACCTCCAGAATACTTATGTCGGTCAATAAAAGTAGTATATGCCACAAGCTCCGAAAACGCATGTGCATCAACGTCGTAACGGAAACCAAGGTGCAATATACTATGGGAATCAAATTTGTCAAAGGATCGTGTTTTGGGGTACCTGTGAAACTCCAACCGAATTTCAAATTTAAGTGACAATGTCCTCGTGTATACTGTAAAGTTGTCACTGAGAAGATCCTCAAACAGCTTGTAAGGCGCCAGCTCTCTCGGAGAGATCATGTTGTAAACGTTGGTGTTCTTGTAAGCGTTGCTGAGGACTATACCAACTAGGGAAACGGTTAGTAGTAAGCAGCGAAGACCAACTTTGCTAGTAATAACGTTGCTTGTAGGAAATGGGTCTCCCTGCTCGTTGAAAACCTTAAATATCGACAATAAGATGGATTCATGTTTAAGTTGTGGGAACTGCTTGAACACGATTGTGAGCACCACTGCCGATATTATGATAAGAATCCATACCGGCAGTTCAAACACACGAAACAGTTCTTCAAACGGAGTCTTGGCAAATCTGCGAGGGGCACAGCTTACAAATCGGAGGTTGTAATTGGTGTTTGACATCACTATTGGCAGATGACTCACTTCGCTTTCTGAAAGGCCCAGTTGAGTTTGCACAACTAGCTTGAGGTCATTGTTGCCATGTGACGTGATTTTTCCGTTCTCGCAGTTATGATGGTAATCGATTCCGTATGAATAATTTGCCATTATCGTGATCCACAAGTGTGCATGTGCGTAAGAGAGAAAGTTGACATCCTTATAATTCTGCATGGAATCCCAAGAAAACCTATGATTATGAGACAGTTCGTTCTTACACTCACGTAGACTTACTAGAGCACCGTCCCTTATGAGATTAGGGATTTTTGGGTACACTTGCCAATACCTTGGCTCATCCTGAATATGTTCCAGCGACTGCAGTTGAGATAGTCAAGCAGTCAGAGGTTGCGGAACATTTCTCAATACCAATCCACTGGTTTCGCAAGTGAAACATGGCTTAATCAATTGAAAATGTTCCATTTTGCCAGTGATCCGTGAAAGTTTGATGAACAGAAAGATGTCTTGCGAGACACTGATTCCGGTGAATGTCGCCGTGACTTGGTTTATCCAATATGATACCTTGCTCAAATTGTTTGAATCAAGATCAGCAAAGGTTGCGAACAAATGGACTGGTGGATTCGTTGGTCCTAAGGATAGCTGCACATCATATACCCAATCGCTGTGTAGTACCATTTGAGGGCCAACAGGGAGATGATAGACGTTATCTAACTTTGCAGCTAACAGCAATTCAATAATTTGGTTCCAAGGCTTTGTACGGACTGAATAAAGCAAAGTATCAAAATGCGAGCACCATCTCGAATATCCTCTGTAAAGCCTACTTGCAAATTTCCCAGGGCATTCTGGGCGTTCCGCATATTCATTCGATTCTGGGGTCACCAGTTGTGACATCATTAGGAGAGGATATTCGCTTGGTAGTACATCAAATTTTTGGAAATTTTCAACAATGACCAAGCAGGAAATGAGAAGTGGACAGACAACCAATTCGTTTACGTTTAGTAGGGAACGCGGGCTGTATATATTATCGCAGCTGGTGGCAAGGGAATTGTGATAATCAACGGATGACATTGAATTCATTTTTCCGATGTTTGGGAATATAAATTGTCCAAAATATCTATTCTCACGCTTTGGAACACGATTCGAATTTTTATATTTTTTTGTGCATCGCAGAAAAAGTAATATGCTCGTAAATTCATTTAATTTGCTCGGAAAACCAAAAGTATGAATTTTCAGGGAAAATTGTTGAATTTACTCGGAAAATGTCTTTGACTGAAACTTGATAAATAAATTCAAAGGAAAACTTGAGAATGGTATTTATGAGGTGAATGTAAAAATGGTAATTCTAAATGTTTAAGCATGTGTGCAACTGGTTTGTTTCGAAAAGTCATGATTCGAATCGAATGCAAATTAGTTAGGGTCCTTCTCTTGAATCCATAATGACTTTTACAGGAATGGTTCTTATTCACTTTACTACAATTCTGTCGTGACACTATACTTTTGGCTGTGTTGGTGAGCAGATATTTACGATGGCAGGTTCAGGGAAACGTAGGCGCGCTCCACAATGGGGTCAAATAAGTTTATCTGCGAGTGACCTACACAACAATTGGAGGAAACACAAAACTGAGAAATTTTATTACGGCTCCTCTATAGTATTTTACTGGGCACTCTGGGCACAATGTTAAGCCAAAATCAGGGTTAAAAATTTTAATGACGGCACAAACATCTCGTTTACCAATAACTTAGCTCATAGCAATCATATAACGTACCATTACGGTCTTATTAAAGAAATACCATTAAAGATCTGTTCTTGGTGAATGTAGATCGCGATATTGGTGTTAGTACGTATAAATTATTGCCCGTACTTAGCAAGCAATAAGATTTTCCAGCAACATTATTGCCTTATCCATTAAAATTCTTTGTTGGTCAAACAAAATGTAATTAAATGGATCGAAATAAATATACCTAAAATACAAAGACAATATTTTTATTTATTTATTTATTAATCTTTGTAGCAGACATAAGCATCAATACATGGTAAATGATTGACCAAAGTCCATAGTGTCACAAGAATACGAAGAGACAAAAAAAAGAGTAATCTAGAGGAAACTACTTAACTTGACATAGGCTTAACCTTACAAACAACATTCATGTTTTTTACATAAAAAAATTACATATTGAACAGCAATTTCTTCCATTCTAATGTAATTGAAGACGTGGTAAAAAATTCAGAATTTACAATAGCTTTTATAATGGGATTGGAGCTGTTTGCCAGTCGATCCAGAAGAGAGAAAGCTGCCACTCGCCGCACTGCCGTGAAATCATTAAAATGATTTTCACAGAACATTGCTGATGCACTACATCGCCTACTGTAGCGAAACAGCATACGAAATGCATCATTATATGCCACTTTCACTTTCTCCAGTACAATGTTTTTTATGGGGACCCACATACTGCAACAGTAAATGGATGAGAAATAGGTCCTGAAAAGATACTTTTTCACTTCCACACTACAGCCACCGAACCTACTATTTAGTAAATTGGCCCTACTGTATATTTCCCTACGCCTTCTAGACAGTTCTTGCATATCCCGATCTCTGCAAGAGATCTCAAAACCAAGGTATTTCACCGTATCAACCCACGCAATACTTTTCCCACAGAACCTAATAAGTGGTCTTGTGTGATCATAAGTATAATCACTGAAACACATACATACTGTCTTATTAGGATTAAAAGTTAAGTCATGACTCAGCGCAAACTGTTCGCATATAAAAAGCAACTTTTTCAATGCTGCTATACTGGTAGTCAGTAAGCACACATCATCTGCAAAGGCACAGTGATTAACGACAAGATCCCCAACTCTGCACCCTAAACCAGATTGAGTCAGAGAAAGTGAAAGTTGATCCGTGTAGATTGCGTAGAAAGTTGGAGAAAGCAATCCTCCTTGCCTTACTGAGTTCCTTACAGGGAAAGCGGGTGAAAGTTGCCCTCTCCATCGAACGACAAAAGTCTGAGTACGAAACCAGTACATCAGCAGTTGAATCACTAAAGGTGGTATACCACGATCACATAGCTTTTTTAACAGCTTGAAGTGGTTAACGTTGTCAAAAGCTTTGCTAGCGTCAAGAAAGCAAGCATAAACAGGAGTACTTTTTCTTAGGTAATAGTGTGCTATCTGTTTCACAGAGTAAATTGCCATCTCTGTTCCCACGTTTTTCTTATACCCGAACTGATTGCTCGTGGAAGAAAGAAGATGACCATAACTTTTAAGAATTACAAGCTCTAAGATTTTGGAAAAAGCACTGGCAACAGCTATTGGTCTATAGTTTCCGCTTACTTTTTCATCTAATCCTTTCTTTTTAATTATGGGAACAATGATAACCGTCATTACACTCTCAGGTACAAAAGAATGTGCGAACAGTGAATTTATCAGTATTGTAATATAAGGCACCAAAACTGGTGCGGCAACTTTATAATGTTCTGCTTGAAGCCCCTCAGAGCCACAAGTTTTCCCACTTTTTAGAGCACGTACACTTTCAAGCACACACTCTTCACTAAACCACACATCTGACCCTTCGGTATTTGAAACATAGTTTTCTACATTTAATATAACAGCGATTCAATATAACAGCGAAAACGTTTAATATATGACTGTTGGACTGTTGCACAAAATAAAAATTTGATGTTGTATGTAAATACATATGTTGATGCGACCATGACCTGCGCCATTTTACGAATAGGCCGTTAACTAGAAGACCAAACACTATAGAAAGCGATTTAGGTTTTATGTACGTGACAAATGCCATCATAATGTTTTCCATTGATTTTATTTATCAAGTTTTTGTCAAAGACGTTTTCCGAGTTAATTCCACAATTTTCCCTGAAAATTAAAACTTTAGATTTTCCGAGCAAATTAAATGAATTTACGAGCATATTACTTTTTCTACGATGCACAACAAATACTTGCCTTTTTATAGTTGAAATTTCAGAATCTATTTTTTTAAATCCGAGGTCCGAAAACGCAAGTAGTTTCAGAAATGCTACTGCAAAGCTTACAATTAGTGTTACAAGTGCTGCGCATTTAATTCGACTGGCTGGAGAAGGAAGCTGGTTGCTCTTGGTGCGAAATCAATTTTTTCCGGGTATTCCTCATTCTGTTCATTTATAATGCATACTCGTAGTCCTTGTGAAATATGGAAGACATACAGAGTGTTCCGCAATACGTTGTAGGTAGATTACAAATGTCTTTATGTAAATTAAATATTTAAGTAATCTACCTACTTGTACTACTATTATATTTATTATTTTTAATAAATAGGCACGTTGGGAGTGTTTAGAGTTTGAAATATATCGTGCCTGGAGTTGACTACTTAGTCGATGCGGCAACGTATACATATGTGCATAAATTAATTAGTCCTTACGAACATGAGTGGCGGGTTTGGGAGGATGTGATATTTTAATTTCCGCAGAGTGCAAAATTGTGTTAGTAAATGTACCTTGGACCAATGTTATACGCTGCTAGGTTAGCCCTTTCCTCTGCTCGAGTCTCGAGTGGTTAAGCGTTGGCGATATGTGAGATAAAAAGGTTACTGTCCCGATAATTAATCCTGTTAAAACTAATCCTTATATCTCTCTTTTTAAAGACAATCCCGAAAATAGTGTAGAGCAATCCTTCTTCTCTTAAAAAATAGTATATTTTTTACCTTCATTTAAAGACGATAAACAGTCCCTTAAAACAATTTAAAAAGTGCTTCCAGGTGAAACTCAGTTTAATAAATAATCACAGATATTTTGCTGCTGAATAAAAAAAGCCAACTTGATGATATTGTACTCGGAGTACAGTACTCCAGCAGAAGGACATGACGTGTACACGTGCGCTTATGTATTTACCTACCGATAAAAAATATTCCACCAAGCCATCTCCGCCCATATTTTCAAATCATAGTTAATTTATACATGCAGTCGTTTCGCGTGAGCTATTGAACACATAAATAGTATGCATAAATAATATAGTACCAAAATCAGTTGAATAAGCATGTAATTTCCCTTGTGACATTTGTATAATATTCCAAGACTTATATAAACAGTTCCGTAAAAAGAGAAAAAGGGTTTCACGGTTAAAGCCTACCACTCATGTAGCTATGTACAAGTACAAATGATCATCCGACTTGTTTTGGTCTAACTTTGAAGGACTAGTTGTGTACACATATTATTTCGCCTACCATTTTAACGAAGTACTAAAGTATTTCCATCTTGTCAATAGCCATAAAATAATGCATAAAGCATATCGCATACCAAACCAGCACTTAGCCTAACTAGTAACCAGTATAAGGTTGACGGTATGGTCTACTGCGTTTCTGAAAAAGTTTGTTGTCGTATCTTCGTCAAATCGAGCACACCCGTAATAAAAGGAAATGGGAATCTGTGAAATTATCCTTTTACGCAATACTTTATATTCGTGGCAACGTAAGACGTTTACCGTATTTGTTTTACTTAGCCAGAAGTGATGTAGCCTTTTCAACCACTCGCACCTGAGCAAATGTTTGCTGAATTTATAGCAGGCGCAAACAAGCGTAAGGCTTAATAAAGCCGCAGCAAACGTGTTCATTGCAATAAACAACAGCAAAATATAAATGATAATGGGAAACGATTTCAAGCCGACTATAACAACCCAAGATCCGAGAACCGTTAACAAGTATCCAATGGTTATTATCTCTTGAGCCATATTTCTACTACCAGAAACGCCAATCTGACTGACACAACTTAGCTCAGTATACATTCGTATGGACTTCTCATTTGGTGGCATTGGTGCAATTAGCTTGAGACATTGTAGTGTAATGCTAAACTCGGATATCAACGGTAGGACAACAAGTGCAAGGGTTCTACACGTTTCGACAGTTACCCAGATTACAGCAAACAGTGTGGAGAACATTTTTAGAACTATACTGATAGTGCTGTTTGGTTGAGGGGGTATTTTGCTAATTACGTAGTAAAATATACGAATATTTGCAAAGAATAAAATCCATCCAAAGGTTGTTGCAACGATGATGAACAAGATCACAACGATACACATGATAATTCCGGTGACGTCGCAAGAATTGCTTTTGCATAGAGCATCTCTGATTGCTGCAAATCGAATGAAATGTACTTGCAAAGATTTGCTGCTAAAGATTAAGGTTATATGCGGAATAAGCTAATTGATTACATACCACGACGAACAAGAACTTTCAAGGGAATGTCGCGAGAATATCCCTTTTGACGCTTGTCACTCCTGAGCTTTCGGTCAAATTCGAAGAGCGTATTCAACCATCCTTCGAAAATATCTTGCCCTTGTGCGACAATTATCAAATTCAAGCAAAACTGGTGAGTAATTAGACAAAGGATCTCGACGAAAAGAATGGCTTGATGGAGGGAAATTTCGTCAGGCTTATGTAGAGCGTACTCCAACGCAATAAAGCTGCAGAAGAACATCATGAACAAAGTCACCGCGAGCGACAAATAAAACGGAATCAACTTTCTCCAGTCTCGTTCAGTCCGATAATTTTCCTCCTGTGTATTCATGTATAGTACGTGATGATACATGCGGTCGGCGAACAATTTATTATTCAATTCGAAGGCCTTCCACAACAGTGGCGTCGCCATGGCTACGAAACTTGAACCTTCTAATCTAACAAAATGACAGCAGGACTGTTGGCTTTTCAGCAGTTAACCGCGGTTATTGCTTCTTAGTGTTTCAAAGTGACAACACATGGCACAATGATCACGGAATAATTGAATTCCGTTGCTAAATGGATGTTTTTTTCAATTTAATATCCAATTATTGTTCATTTGATATTGAGAGTTACATACAGTTATTCCAAAATTAGTTCTGATATTTCGTCCAGGCATTTATGTATTCAGCGGAAAGTAAGCCCTGGACATGAGTTGTACAATGTTATGCTGCTATTGACACGGAAGCCACTGAACAATTTATTAATATCCTGAAAAAATAGCCATGGCTTATGCTCACGTATTAAAAATAATTTATATAATGTTATACATTGTCCATAACATCTTAATGTAATTTATTTTGATCCTTTATTTTTCAACTCAATTTTGTAATGTAATGTTATTATGTTAAGTTATGTATGTGGATATGGGATATTCCTATTTTCCATTTGAAATTCAAGAACCAGGTAGAAATAACTTACTAATATTATGCAGGTATGTATTAATTTACAAAGCCGGAACGCTCCAACAGTGACATCTCGATGCATTTCCTGTTCATTATATTATAGTAGCACACAATGACATAAACTCACTGTTAACATTCCGACCCCCTATGTTTTTGTTTACGGGCCAGGGAGCAAAACATTTGAAAAAATTGTCTGACGGTGCCAGTTCTCCCGCGAAATAGTTTTTTAAATCGTTAAAAAATAAATTATCAAGTTAGCACTTTGCTTGCATTTTCATATTTTGGCATTATTATTTTATTTCTTTATTATGAGTTAACTAATGCTCGAGTGGCTAGTATTTAAATCAATCAGCACATTGAAAAATAATCTTAATGTGATCGTTGTGCTTTCTTTTATCATGAATAAGGCCACATCTCTGCTGAAGGCTGCGGCCGGAGTGACCGAAAAGAACAACGTAGACTATGAACTTCTCAGAATGCCCCAACGGTTTGATTGGAAGGTAGATGATCGAGTGAATGAACTGGACATATTTTTAACGCCAAACACAACCTTTTAATATGAAGTGGAAATGAAACTTTATTTGCAAATATATCCACATCATTGCTCACACCAATTAAACAATACTTTAATATATATTTATTTATACATATCATATGACCGTCAAAAAGTTACAATGTTACAACAAACCGGTACCCGGTTGGAAGGGATTTGTGGGGCAACGCAAGACAGCGTTGCTCCAGCTTGCAGTAAGAAAACCGGGACGAGACGAACTGGCGGCGGTGCGGTCTGATGGCATGCAAACGGAGGAAGAAGACGGAGGAGGAGGCAGCGAGAACAACCAGTCAGCAGTGAGCAGTCAGCCAAGAGACAGGAAGAAGAAGCAGCAGAATAATAATTTTAATTATTACCATTAATTTTCTTGCCAAATATTATAGGCGTTAGCCAAATAGTTACTTAATCATTGTCTTGTCCATTGGCGTTAGCCAAATAATAATTTTCAGTCTAATTTTGTTAATTGTCATTTTGTTAATTGTCATTTTTGTGTGGTTGTTTGTTTTGCTAATAAATGACCAGTAGTCAATAATTAAAATAATTCCTTTCGTCTTCTGCAGCTAGTTAGTGTGCTCATGAAAAGTACGAACAGTAGTTCAATTAACTGTAGTAAATAGGGCGTTTTTGTAGGGAAATTTTAATTATTTATTACACCAAAAGCACACCACCTCATCGAACATTTTATCCGAAGTACGAGCATCTAAAAAAGGGCCTAGATAGTTCGAAATCCTTCCTATTGTGCCGAAACCCGGGATACTCTTCGGAACTTGTTCAAAAGGACAATTAAGTTAATTTAAAAATCGTCAAAGTTTAAGTGTGTCTTTGCTCCCTTCATCTGTGAAGATCCGTGACTTCATGGCAGCCAAGCAGTGGACCGTGGAGGAGCTGAAAACCGAGATCGAGATGACAAAGGGCCTGATCGACCTCACAAGCGAAATGAAGAGCTTGGCATTTGCCAAGTTGGATCCCACGTTCCTGACAGGCGCCATAACGCCTGAACGCCAACATCAGCAGAAGAAGGCTGCAGCGGACTGTGCCATAGCGGATCGTGTCATCGGTACGGAAACCGAGAAGCTGTTGCAACTTGAAAAGGAGCTCGAGAAGTTGACGCCGCAGCATTGTGACAAGACCACCACCTCCGTCTCCTCTGGAAGCAGCGAAGGTGCCAAAATGAGAAAGGAGCTGGAGTACAAGCAACTTTTGCTTACACTCCAAAACCAACACGAAGAAGAGAAGGAAAAGCTGGAGTTTGAATTGGCCATTGCAGCCTCCAAGCCAGAGACCGAAGAGCTCCAGCAGGAGATCCAAGTACTGAAGGTCAGGTTGGATTTCCTCGACAAATCCTACCACAGGAAAAGGAGGAACATGGAGGAGGCGGGAAAACTGGACATGGAGCTTCTCCAAGTTAATGAAGACGACAACGAGCAGCAGCTTGATGAAGAAGACAAAAGGCGGTTAGAAAATTTCCAGTTCCCGATAAACGCCAACAACAATGTCAATCGCAGTCGGGATAACGCTCAATCTCCTTTACCGCCGACAGCAACGCCAGCCATCACCGTCGATAAAGAAGCAATGATGCTTCAACTCATGCAGTCTCAGATGACCCTTATCAACAAGACTGGAAGGTCATATGGAGACAAGAAATTGCCTGATTTCACGGGGGATCCTAAGGATTGGAGCGCATTTAAAGCAGCCTTCGACCGAACGAACACCAAATTCCATTTCGAGGATGACGAGAATTTGGCAAGGTTACAACAAGCATTGAAAGGGGAAGCAAGGTCAGCGGTTGAGCATCTTATGGCAAACGTCAGAAACGTCCCCAAAATTATGCTGACTCTGGAAAAGCGTTTTGGACGAGCAGAATTCGTGATTGATTACCTTGTCGAGAAGGTTAAAGCCTGCCCAAAACCGGACCTCACCAAACCGAAGACCATCGTGGATTTTGGAACTGCAGTGGAGAACCTCGTCACAAATGTCTACGCTTACGATGAGCTAGACTACATGTCTAGCAAGCAGCTCGTCACGGAAATGGTAGAGAAGTTACCGGGTCAGCTCAATGACAAGTGGTACAGTTTCCTGTACCAAGACACCAGCAGAAGAGCAGACCTTCGCACGTTTTACGAGTGGATGGAGGAGCCTTTGGGAGTGGCTCTGCTTCAGCTCAAGCCTACAATGCCATCTCAAAACAACGACAAGTCAGAAGAGAGGAGCAACAATCGCTTCAGGAGGAACTTTGGTTCAATCAACGTGACGGAAGGTGAAGAACGCTCCCCTAAATCCTGCCAAGTGTGCAATGGAAAAGGTCACTCAATGGACACCTGCTGGCAGCTAAAGAAGAAGTCAGTCGATGAACGTTGGAAATTGGCTAAGGAAGCGAGAGTTTGTTTCTCCTGCCTGAAGGACAGCCACACTACCATGAATTGTCCTGACAAGAAGACCTGTGGAAAAGATGGATGCCAGCGAAGTCATCATCGTCTCCTCCACTCCAATCAGCGAAGTGACAAGCCGTCACCATTAAATAAAGACGGCATAGTACAGCAACAGTCAACAGTGGATGGCGGTCAAAGCGATGGAACTGGATCAGCTGGCTGTGTTCAAGGGACGGACGGTCCTCTTCCAATCGTTCCCGTTCGTGTAACAGGACCTGACGGAGTGAGAGTCATTCACGCCATGATTGACTCTGGAGCAACGCGCACTCTCATCACGGAGTCATTAGCTGATGACCTTGGACTGAAAGGGCCTTCAGAAGAGTACCGCTACCGCACCATGTCTGGCGAGATAGTGGCCAACACCAAGTCGAAGCGTGTTAGTCTTGCCGTTTCAGGACGCTATCGCAACGCCAAGTTGTTTCCATTGACGGATGTCGTGACTGTGGAGAGGATTGGAGTAGCGCCATACTCCATTGATGTGGAAAAGGCCAAGCTGAATTGGCCACATCTCCGGAAATGGGGATTCTTCCAAGATGTCGAGTTGCAGCCGGGAGCCCACCGTTCACTTACACCGGAACTGACTTGTTTGGGCCAATCGAGGTAACAGTGGGAAGACGACACGAGAAGCGCTGGGGCCTGCTCCTGACCTGTATGGTGACACGAGCAGTGCATTTAGAGGTGATCTCGGGTCTCAGTTTGGACGAGACCATGATGGGCTTGTGTCGTTTTATTGACACTCGTGGACTGCCATGTCACTTTTACAGTGACAACGGCACGAATTACCAGGCTGCTGCAAAGGAACTAGCCAAGACGGAGAAGTTCCATGGCTCTACGTGGCACTTCATCCCACCAGCTTCTCCCCACATGGGTGGTGCCTGGGAGACCATGGTCAAGCAAGTGAAGCGGGTGCTGGCCAAGATACTGGAGGAAAAGTTTCCCAAGGATCAGGCCCTTCTGACAGCCTTGAAAGCGATCGAGAACATCCTCAATTCTCGACCACTGTCGTACGTGTCTGGTGATGCTGGTGACCCTGAAGCCATCACCCCAAACCATTTCCTCCGTGGAATTGGCATTGCCTCTGGAGGACGTTCTGGAGAAGCTGTGGTGCGAGGATCCGAGACGGTTTCCGGAGACATATGTGGGGACAAGGAGCGCTGGGGAAAGCAATGGGAGAAGGCGCAGCTGTTAGCGCAGAAATTTTGGGAACGGTGGAGTAAGGAGGTACTGCCAAACCTCCTCCGAAGAGACAAGTGGAACGTGATGTCCGAGCCTGTCGCCGTTGGAGACGTCGTCATCATTCTGGATGACCAGAAGCCGAGGAGCGAGTGGAAGAAGGCGCTGGTCTCAAGGGTCTTTCCTGGAGCTGATAAGGACGTGAGGGTCGCAGAAGTCATCGTCAGATCGTGGAAGACCAAGACTGTTTCCACGTACCGTCGCGCCGTGACTAAGTTATGCCGAACTGGTCTTCGTTGTAGTGATTTGGGCACTCTCGGTGTCCAAATCAGGGGGCCGGAAATGGAAGGGATTTGTGGGGCAACGCAAGACAGCGTTGCTCCAGCTTGCAGTAAGAAAACCGGGACGAGACGAACTGGCGGCGGTGCGGTCTGATGGCATGCAAACGGAGGAAGAAGACGGAGGAGGAGGCAGCGAGAACAACCAGTCAGCAGTGAGCAGTCAGCCAAGAGACAGGAAGAAGAAGCAGCAGAATAATAATTTTAATTATTACCATTAATTTTCTTGCCAAATATTATAGGCGTTAGCCAAATAGTTACTTAATCATTGTCTTGTTCATTGGCGTTAGCCAAATAATAATAATTCAGTCTAATTTGTCATTTTTGGTCAATTGTTAATTGTCATTTTTGTGTGGTTGTTTTTTGTTAATAAATGACCAGTAGTCAATAATTAAAAGCTTTCCTTTCGTCTTCTGCAGTTAGTTAATGTGCTCATGAGAAGTACGAACGGCAGTTCGGTTAACGGTAGTGAATAGGGTGATATTTAGGGAAAATTTAACTTATTAATTACACCAAAAGTGCACACCACCTCATCGAACATTTTATCCGAAGTACGAGCATCTAAAAAAGGGCCTAGATAGTTCGAAATCCCATCTACCGGTGGTGCACAGTCGACACCTCCCAACTAAGCTGTGAAACAAAAAATTAATTTGTACACAATTTAACCAGTTCAAAAAGCAAATGAATATAGGTTATATCAACGAAGGCTAAACTGAACATTTAATTTATCTAATCTAAATATCAAGTTTGCACAAAACGGCATCCTTCAAATGAACTGGAAGTTGGTCCAGCATCTTCAAATCGCCAATACTCGTCAACATTTTCCGCACCTTCAGCCTAAAAAATGGAACAAACTAATTAGCTTTGCCCTAAAACGCTTTAATTTTGAGAAAAAATAGCTTTTCACAAGACGTAGTATTTCCAGGATCGGAAAGGTGACGTCAACATATTTTTAAAAGTCTGGTCTGTGTTAATGGGAAAATAGAAACAGGTGAAATACACTTATTCTCAAAATTTCAGTGCTGTAGTATGCATATTTTAGAAAATATGAACATTTTGGTCTTATCAAAAATGACAAAAAGTTTGCAAGTTATAGAGGTCACAGTTTTTGAGATAGAAATCTGAGATTTTGCACAGACGTAGTTAACTAAAATAGAAAATATGCGATTTTCTTATTTTTCTTAAATTCTGTTGTTTAAAAAGTTTTCATCAAAAGCTTGTTAATTTTAACATTATTGTGCAATTCCCGCACTCCGACGCCAAAAATGTAATACATGGCCGCAAAACTGAATTTCGCGACACCCGCTGCATTTTAAAGTAGAAATGTCAGAAAAATGACATAATTTTAAGTCATTTTAAAAAATATGCACATTATTGCGATTTTTCTTACATAGAAACAACTTTCACAATTAAAATTTAACTGAATTTCCCTTTTATTTTTTAAATTTTTATCTAAAAATGGAGTGGGCATCGCGAAATTTAGTTTTGTGGTCATGTATTACATTGTTGGCGTCGGAGTGTGGGAATTGCACAATAATGTTAAAATTAACAAGCTTTTGATGAAAACTTTTTGAATCGACAAAATTTGAGAAAAATAAGAAAATCGCATATTTTCTATTTTAGTTAACTACGTCTGTGCAAAATCTCAGATTTCTATCTCAAAAACTGTGACCTCTATAACTTGCAAACTTTTTGTCATTTTTGATAAGACAAAAATGTTCATATTTTCTAAAATATGGAAACTACAGCACTGAAATTTTGAGAATAAGTGTATTTCACCTGTTTCTATTTTCCCATTAACACAGACCAGACTTTCAAAAATATGTTGACGTCACCTTTCCGATCCTGGAAATACTACGTCACAAGTAATAGGAAACAATAAAAATAGCAAGCTGCCTAGTTTACCTGCACATGTTCTTCAAGCTCATCCGGTTCCTCTGGTCAAACTCGTCTTTCCACTCCTTCAACTCCAGAAGCTCCTTCCGAAACACTTCCGGTGCCTGCAAATGCCCCGGACGGCAGACTGGTGTACTGGAGAAGAATTGGTCGGCAAATCCAGCTCCAGCACTGTACAGCATTTGAAGCATTGGTTTGTAGCCACAGTGGTACGCAAACACCCCTCCTCCGATAACCACTGCAGTCACATACAAGCCGTGAGTCACCAACAGCCTCGCTGCGGCCAGTACATTCTCGTCCGACGTGGTCACCTTCCTTTCCCAGCACCTGGTACTCCTATTCGAGCAATAGGGCATTAAGAACACTTGGTTCATTGGATTATTACACGCTGTACGGGTGATCCCGTTTAGTCGAAAATGGTCAACTTGGAGGATGGTTCGGAGCAGAACATTGCAGTCGTGGAATCTGTCAATTACCAAGGCGAATTCTACCAGCGGTTCCTGCGGATTGTAAGGTTTCAGGAGTGTGGTAGAACCAAACCCGAGATTCAGATTGTAGCCCAACTTGAAGAAAACGTTGACAAGATGAGCCAAGCGACCGACAAGGTCCTCTTCACGGCTCACAACATGTTTGTGCCACAGCGATATCGCAATATTGCGAAGAAGCCATAGGAGGGAAGGTACACTTTCCTCCACAGCCCCATCATAGCCGCGTAACGTTATCCAGCTCAAGTCCTCCGTGCTAATCATTTTGGAACAGTGCTGGAGCACTGTGGCCACGTAATCAGGATTGGCTCCGTCCAACGCCAAATGGAATTCCCTGGCGCCCTGCCAAACCATGCCGTCCTCGGTCCTCGCGAGCATCTGATCCAAGACCGGACGTCCAGCGTGGTGCCCCATCCTAAGGAGTAATTCGACAGGATTTAGAGACGAATCCTTCCTAAACCCATTTAGGAACCTAGAATTTAAAGAAAAGAAGAATCTGATACATGTAGTTAACTCTTTGTAATTATCGAGGATTGTTTGGATGGATAATAAAGAACTACCGGGCCAAGTAGGCGTTGTGGGCAACAACGGTGAATGACATATGTCCCTCTAAACGTCCCATTATATTTAAGTCCGCGCCCCATTCGGCCAAGTACCCGGCCCCCTCCCACTCTTTCTGCATCAGCAAAATGTGAAGCGGGGTGAGCGCCACTTGACCAGCCGTTAGACAGTTGACATCCGCACCCGCCTCCTCCACCAACAGCTTGATGACCTCGATGCTTTTGTGGATGCACGCCAAGTGGAGCAAAGTGCACCGGGCAAAGTGAAACATTTTCCAACATTTGGCAAGACTGGAGGCCTCATAATTACTCTTCGATTCAATGTCCCATCCCGCCCCAACATACTTCATAATAATTTGCTTGGTGAATTCCAGACCATCCCCGTCCTGGAACGCCACGGGGTGAAGACAGTGGAGCGCCCATTTGTCCTGAATCTTATGGGAGGATAAGGTTTCGTTCGGGAAGTGGTCCATAAGCTTCAGAGCCTCCTCCGTGTCCCCCTCCAGAATGGCCTTCTTCAGGCGAGCCGCAACCGCAGTCAAGTCCTCCATATTCATATTCACTCGACGACCTTCAACTCCAGTTCACTCCAAAATCTGGAAATCGCGAGATGAAAATAATAAAGAAAATAATCACATATATGGCACGAGCAAAAACTAATGAATAAAAAAAGTAATCAGTCAAATTAATTTAGACGCACAATTTAAAAAGCAAAATGACTTGTGGTAGGACTCCTCTGGCCGCAACGTCAACAAACCAAACAGTAATCAACTGAACACTTGGGCTTAGCTAGCCAATAAACGTGACGACGTCAACTTATTTGTAACAATTAAAAATTAATTAGAGGGTTAATAAAAATGTTGATTCGCAAGTTTTGCTGTTGTTGATGTCACCTTTTACTAAAAGGTTTTAGTGTGTTGGTAGATCATCTGTTATGTTGTTTATGTTTAGAGAACCTCAGGCTTTGCCCATGGGGTCGTCCACCAGCAGCGGGCGCAAAACGCATCTCCCGTAAAATAACTTTATTCGTTATTCTATAAAAATATGGCGTCGTCCCATATTTGCCCAAAACTCTGATATAAAATCAAGAGGTATATAAAGTAAGGTTAGGTCGATTAGTTTTGGGGTTTCGTGAGAAGTTATACGGGAATCTCATGTTACCCCCAAGAGATGAACGGTAGCTGGAAAATGACTACGGTAGAGGAGAAAGCAGCTCAAGCAGTATGTGGAAAATGATCGTTCAGAGCAATGGATTACGAATGAAAGTAAGCCGTGTCCTAATTGCCGATTGACCAAGTGACGCAAGTTGCATACATTATTAAGTGGCGAAGCTACTTATTGATTTCACGATGTCCGTCTGTCCGTCTGTCTGTCTGTCTGTCTGTCCGTCTGTCTGTCCGTCTGTCCGTCCAGACGATATCTCGAAAACGGTTTCGAATTTTTAAATTCTGTTTTCGGCAATCGATTACTGGTCACCCAAGCTCACTTGCTAGTGATTTTGAAACCGATCGGTCAACGGTAACGGTTAGAAACCGTTACAATTTTGAACATTTATTAAAACAGCATATGCCGTGTAGGGTATCATTCGATTCGTCTCTTCGAGAAAATCAATTTGGCAGTTATAATTTGAAGTAATTTGTAACGGTTTTAACGGCAGGACGATTTTAAAATTTAGAATTTTGGCTAAAAATGTGAATAGGGTGTCAAAATGCATCTAGTCTACGAGCTAAAGACGAATATGATAGTGGCGTCAAAATTCGAAATACGACGTCTCCGTTATAACCGTTTTTTGAGTTTCAAAACTTTTCTTTAAGCTACGTATGATGTGGGGTATCAAAATGGTAATACTCTTCGAGATAAATCTGAATATCACAATGCCCCCAAATTTCTAAACTCGATTTTACAGTAATAATGGTTCTTACATTTCGAATGCGAGTTATGCCGGACCACATGATCACCAGAGGTCACAAGTCGGTTTATTACTGGACAAACTTATTTATCAGTAATCACTGTGAAAAGTAATCGCTTCGCCACTTTGCTATGCGCCAGCTTGCTCGGTTTATTAGGTAGCACTTTAGTGCTAACTTATAATTTCGTTCTGTGTGTCTGTCCGTCCGTCCGTCCGTCCGTCCACGCGATATCTTTCGAACGGAGAGGAATTTTTGAAATCTGTTTTTTGCAATGGGTTCCTAAGCCTATAGGGACGGGCCCCATTGATTTTCAACCCTCTAGCTCAACGGCAACCGTTAGAAACCGTTACAAGGTCAATTTTTTTCAATGGGAACATATGTCAAGTCGCATATCATTCGACTCGTCTATGAACATAACGCATAGATCTGAGGTCATTTTGAGGTCAAAGGTTATCGTTTAACGGTAACGGCGATTTCAAATATTTTTTTTTGTTTTATGCTCTCCTGCCAAGAATTTCTGACTGCTTCATGCTTGCCAACCCCATATGCCAACGGTAACGGTTAGAAACCGTTACGAGGTCAAATAGCAAGTGATATATCATTCGACTCGTCTATGAATATAGCACATAGATCTGAGGTCATTATGGGGTCAAAGGTTATCGTTTAACGGTAACGGCGATTTTAAATATTTTTCGTTTTATGCTGTCATGCTTAAACGGCCAAGAATTTCGGACTCCTTCATGCTTGCTAACTCCATATGGCAACGGCAACGGTTAAAAACCGTTACGAGGTCAAATAGCAAGTGACATATCTCTCGATTCGTCTATGAATGTAGCACATAGTCCTGAGGTCATTTTGGGGTCAAAGGTCGCCGTTTAACGGTAAAGACGTTTTGAAACTTTTTCGTTTTTCTAGCTTTACAAAAGTGTTTGCTAAAGTGCTACCTCTTTATGTTTTCTTACAGAACCTAGTTTTGAAATCGTATTTATGTTACTGCTTAATTTATTATACAATTAATTATGTATTTTGTTTAGCGATTGAGCGTATTGCTACATAAACAAAGTATTTACACCAGTTTATGTGTTGTTTTATTTTTACTTAATGAAGTCCATAATGATTTTGGTGAGCACAATTCGTATTGACCATTGCTGGTAGTATTACCTAAAGAATATCTTGTTGCATAATTTTCCAGTGAGCAGGAAAGTTTATTTTTCTAATCAGTTTCTCACAATGCCCCAACAGATGAATTGGTGGATCCCTCAATGTCATCGGAAAGAATACGCCTTTTACTTGCTATAAAGAAGCCACATGTTGAAAAGAAGAATTTAATTGCAAAAAAAGGAACATCATTCCTCATCTTAATTAAATAATTTACCTATTAATGTATATTTAATGTATCCAACTATCGTTCGAAAATCCCAATGCTACCACAAACCATCAGCCTATAATCTTGAACACACCAGATACTCACTTACATGCACAAAAAAGTTAGGTAGGACAAAACTACAAAGGGAGCAAAACTGCTTACATCTAACCAATCTTATCTGACAAGGATAATAATCTAAAGATCAATCTTGCACAAAACCGCGTCCTTCAAATGAACGGGAAGCTGGTCCAGGATCTTCAACTCGCCAATATTGGTCAGCATCTTCCGCACCCTCAACCTAAAATGTTCAAATAAAATATTTACTAGCAATATCGTGGTGCGACTTTTTGATATAGAGAATAGGGTTTATAGGTTATCAGAAAATATACCGGCACATATTCTTCAAGGTCATACGGTTCCTTTGGTCAAATTCGTCCTTCCACTCTTTCAACTCCGACACCTCTTTGGCAATTTTTTCTGAAGCGCCACGTTCACAGAAAGATGGGTTGGAAAAGAACGCGTCATCAAATCTGGCTCCAGCCGTGTACAGCATCCGAATCATTTGCTTGTACCCACAATGGTACTTGATACAAGAATACATCCCGATAACAATTTCCGTCACATCCAAGCCGTTAGTGACCAGCAGCCTCACTGCAGCTACAGGATTCTCCTCTGGAGTCACATTGCTTTCCAAGCACTTCATCTTTGGATCACGAAACAAACATCGGTTATTGAACAAGGTAAGGAGATACTCCACTGGATTACATCTTCCGCGGGGCGGAACCTCGGTCAGTTGAAACTGGTCGACTTGGAGGAGTGTTCGGAGCAAAGCATTGCTTTCGAGCAGTACGTCAATTTTAAGGGCAAAACATAGCAGCGGAAGCTCAATACAAGAAAAACCCGAGCGTGTCCAACCCCGATTCAGGTTGTAGCCGCGCTCCACGAAGATTTTGATAAGGTGTCTCAAGGAAGTAGCAAGGTCAAGCCCATTTCCACTTTTAGCAGCTCCACCAATAGCGCTTTTCGTCAGCCTCTGATAAATGGAATGAAGGAGCCAGGGGAGCGAAGGCACCCTTTCCGTCACAGGAGGCCTCCTCCTCATGCCCCAGTTGATCAAGGTTATCCAGCTTAGCTCTTCTGTGGTTATCAATTTGGAACAGTGCTGGAGCACTTTGGTAAGGAAGTTTAGATTGAGTCCCTCCAAGGCCATCTGGAATTCTCTGGCGCCCTGCCAGACGACGCAGCCAGTACTCGCGAGAATCTGGTCCAGGACCGGAAGTCCAGCTTCATGTCCCATTCGAAGAAGCAACTCCAGAGGATTCATGCAGAAATGAGATTTCAAGTTCCTGCAATATTAAATAATTTGAGTTTTTGTGCTCTTTCATAATTATCCGTAAGCATTTGAATGGATAAAGCGATAGATAGGAACTTACTCGTCATTATTTGCAAACCCAGAGAAGAACCCATGTATCATCCTGATATTTCCCACGAGATTCAAGTCCGCCCCCCTTTCAACCAAGAACCTGGCGCTCTCCCACTCCTTCAGCATAAGTAAAATGTGGAGTGGGGTCAGCACCGCCTGACCATCAGTTACACAGTTGACATCCGCACCCGCCTCCTCCACAAGCAGCTTGATGACCTCGTGGCATTTGTGGATGCAGGCCAAGTGGAGCAAAGTATACCGGGTAAGGCAGTAGCCAAAGTCCAAGAAAAACGCCCGGAAGGTAGTGGGGGAGTCGACGTTCCAACCTGCTCCAATGTACTTCATGATAACTTGCTTCGTGAACTCCAGACGCTCAAGGTCCTGGAACGCCACGGGAGGAAGACAGTGGAGAGCCCAATCGCCGTGAATCTTATCGGAGGCCAGTGTTTCGTTCGGGAAGTGGTCCACAAGCTTCAAAACTTCCTCTGTGTCTCCCTCCAGGATGGCATTCTTCAGGCTTGCGGCAGCCTCAATCAATCCCTCCATGTTCACTAGATGACGTCAATTTATTTGTAACAATTAAATTAATTAGGCAGTTAGCCAAGAAACTTGACAATTCAATTGAAGGATTTGCTGTTGAAAAGCTTTTTGTTGTTATTATTCTTTTAGTGGGCTGGTGGATCATCTGTCATGTTGTTGGTTGTCAGACTGGACCCGATGCGAGTGTAAGTGAGGGTGCATTCATACAATACGGCATGCTATTTCTGAAACCACAATGCGGACCATGTCAAAGACACCCACCCAATCCAGTGCTTATGCAGTTTTTTATGTTATTTTTGGACTTCACTTCACACTTGGAAAACGCCAAACATAGTAATAATTATCGCGATTTTATAAAGAATATTAAAACATATCCCAACTCCATCATGCATGCCTGAAAAATATCAAAAATGACGGTGTAATTTGTACAAATTGGAAAATGACGAAAATAATTAAACGTTTTCGTAATACAACTGCGTAAAATTAAAAGTTAAAACTCTGAGCTGATGCGTATGAAAATGATCAGAGTGCTTGTGATTTTTAATTAAACAAGAAAATGTTATTTATTAATTTCTCCCATTGCCCCAAAACAATTAAATACTACTAGTATTATACTAGGTTGGTTATGGTTGGTCGGTAGTCGTACAGAAATAAATCTACGGCCAAGACAAAAGAGTTTTAAGAGGAAAGTTCATAAAGCGAGTTTTATTATTCGCATCTATTTATAATAATAGCTAATTTTATTTTAAACGTTAACTTCATGTCTATTACAATGTTATTGTTATGACAAAGTATAACCAAAAATAATGTAATAATATAAGCAATGCCCAGTGCATTTGAATACACATTCGGCAAACAAGGTGTAGAAACGAAAAAGTTAATTATAATTATAATTATAACAAATTTGTCGGCATTTTGCTCTACCACTAAATCGAAACATATATCATATGATTACTATATGAGTGTATACCTACAGGAGAAAAGTATTTAAACCAGTTAGTATTGTCTTATTTCTACTCAATAAACTCTAGGGAGCTAACAAGTATAGTTTCCTAAACAGTTTCTCATAATGCCCCAACATATAAATTGCCACAGGTCCCTAAAATCTATAAAGAAAATGCGTCACTTGACAAAAGGCAGCAACATTTTGAATGTAAGAATTTAATTGCAAAAAAATAAACATCATTGGTCACCTCAATTAAATAATATACATTAATGCAGTATTTAAAATGAATCGAAATTTGGTTAGAAAATTACAATGCTACCACAAACCATAGGCCAATAACCGTAAACACACCAGAAACAAACTTGCACAAAAAGTTATATGTAGGACAAGAAATACAAAGGTAACAAAACTACCTATCAAATCAAGCTTGAATATATTTTTGATCTAAATATCAATCTTGCACAAAACGGCATCCTTCAAATGAACTGGAAGCTGGTCCAGAATCTTCAAATCGCCAATATTGGTCAGCATCATCCGTACCCTTAACCTATAAATAATTTAATCATTATACTTAAGCGTACTCATTTTTTAAGGGAATGGCTCATCAGAAATAAAAGTTAATACCGGCACATGTTCTTCAAGCTCATCCTATTCCTCTGGTCAAACTCCTCCTTCCACTCCTTCAACTCCAGAAGCTCCTTCCGAAACACTTCCGGTGCCTCCAAACTTCCAGCAAGACAGATGGGTGGATACGAGAAGAACTCCTCCGCAAATTCGGCTCCAGCGTTGTACATCAATTGAAGGATCGGTTTGAAGCCAGAGTGGTACGAAAAATTACCGCGTCCGATAAGCACTGGAGTCACATCCAAGCCGTGAGTCACCAACAGCCTCGCGGCGGCCACCGGATTCTCATTTGGCGTCACCTCACGTTCCCAACACGCCATTCTAGGGCCAGGAAAAAAGCAGCGGTTATCGAACAAGGTGAGGAGATTACAAAGCCCGCCCCGGACCAGCGACAACTCGCTCAGTTGAAAATGGTCGACTTGGAGGAGCGTTCGGAGCACAGTATTGTTTTCGAGCAAGTCGCCAATTTGAAGGACGTAGAAGATGAGCGGAGGCTCAGTACACATGATGGTCGAGTGTCCCCAGTCCCGATTCAGATCGTAGCCAAACTTGACGAATAGGCTGATAAGATGAGCCAAGGAATTGGCAAGGTCTTCCCCACGCTCCAGCTCAGGAGAGTCATTCCGCAGCGCATGAAGAATGGTGCGGAGAAGCCAGAGGAGCGACGGGACTCTCTCTACCAGAGGCCTCCTCCTCCTCATCTCACGTCCTGTCAAGGTTATCCAGCTTAGATCTTCGATGCTTATCATTGTGGAGCAGTGCTGGAGAACTTTGGCCACGTAGATGGGATTGGCTCCCTCCAAAGCTAGCTGCAATTCTTTGGCGCCACGCCAAACCACGCCGCCGCCGTCACTCCCAGTTAGAATCTGTTCCAAGACCGGAAGTCCTGCTGCGTAGCCCATTCGAAGAAGCAACTCCAGGGAATTTAACGAGGAATGAGATTTCAGGTACCTACAATTTTACAAAAAAATAGAATCATTGGATTTGTGTACTCTTCCTGAAAGAGTCTTCCAGCCTTGCCGTGAGGCACATGGATAGAAAAGGACTTACTTGTCACAGTTGGCAAAACCTGAGAAGTAATCATTTATCTTTTTAATACTCCCAATCAGATTTACGTCCGCGCCCCTGCCCACCAAGTACCTGGCACTCTCCCATTCCTTCAGCATAAGCAAAATGTGGAGTGGGGTCAGCTGCGCCTCTCCAGCCGTTACACAGTTGACATCCACACCAGCCTCCTCCACCAGCAGCTTGATGACTTCAGGACTTTTGTAGATGCACGCCAAGTGGAGCAGACTGTACTGGGTGAGGTAGGAGTCCAAGCTCAAAAATCGGGTCGCATTGTAGGACTCCAAGTTTCTCGTCCAGTCAACGCCCCATCCTGCCCGAATATATTTCATAATAACTTGCTTGGTGAACTTCAGACGACCGCTGTCCTGGAACGCCACGGGAGGAAGACAGTGGAGCGCCCACTTGCCTTGAATCTTATCGGAGGATACCGTTTCCTTCGGGAAGTGGTCCAGAAGCTTCAAAACCTCCTTCGTGTCTCCCTCCAGGATGGCCTTTTTCAGACTAGCCGCAGCGTCAGTCAATCCCTCCATCTTCACTAAACGACTCCAAAAGTCACTCCGAAATCTAAAAAATATCGCGACAAGAATAATGACAATAATTCACCACCTAAATAATTGAAACTGTAGCATAATAATATGCTTTTCAATGAGGATAACGATAATGATAATTAATATATTTCACAAGATCAATAAAAATTGTAATAATCCATCTATCTACCTTAAACCTATAATTTAATCCAACTGTCCTGTCCTCCACGTCAACAAATCAAACAGTATAATATTTAAGTTAATATTAGCGTGAGCAGTCAACAAATGAGAGGCCAGCAACTTATTTAACAATTAAAGATTAATTAGAAAGTTGACAAAAATTGAAGATGAAAGTTACGTAGTTTAAACACAGGCTTGTTGTCATCATCCTCACCACGCACGTCCACAAGTGTCTTTTTCGGTCATCTGTCATTGTGTTTAAACAAGAAGTGTGAGAGCGAGGGTGCATTCATACTATACGGCGTGCTTGCTACTCGAGCTACGCTACAATGGGGGGGCCATGCACTACTCACCTAAAACAGTGCTACGTGGTCGTCTTTATGATTTAGTGAACGTGAGCAGTGAACGACCCCCTTCCTTCTCAAGTTGCCTTTGAAACGAACAAAGCAAACTGCTGTGTTCAATGCAAGTTGGTCATCTCTGGCTTGCATGCATGTAAAAAATGTGATTTTTACGTAGCTGAAACGAAGTGAAAGCGTAGTTATAATTTTAGTTTGTTTGTCTGTCTGTCTGTCTGTCCGTCTGTCCGTCCGTTCGCGCCATAATTTCGAAACGGCTTGACGGATTTTGTCGAAACTTGGCACACATATTCCTTAGATGACAAGGAAGATCGGTATTGAGTTTCAGGTCAATCGGTCCACAGGGGTCGGAGTAGGGGTCAGAGAGAGGTCACATGCATTTTAAATGGCGAATTTCTTTCTTCGTGGATTCTGGCAGAGAAATGAACGGTGATCATTTTCTCTTCAGGAACTATGGGTCAAATCGCATTACTTTGACTTGTAGAGGTCAAACAATGGTCACAGAACGCCATTTGAAAGCGTCATGTTAGAACGCCATTTAAAAGCGTCATGTTAGAACGCCATTTAAAAGCGTCATTGTAGAACGCCATTTAAAAGCGTCATGTTAGAACGCCATTTAAAAGCGTCATGTTAGAACGCCATTTAAAAGCGTCATGTTAGAACGCCATTTAAAAGCGTCATGTTAGAACGCCATTTAAAAGCGTCATGTTAGAACGCCATTTAAAAGCGTCATGTTAGAACGCCATTTAAAAGCGTCATGTTAGAACGCCATTTAAAAGCGTCATGTTAGAACGCCATTTAAAAGCGTCATGTTAGAACGCCATTTAAAAGCGTCATGTTAGAACGCCATTTAAAAGCGTCATGTTAGAACGCCATTTAAAAGCGTCATGTTAGAACGCCATTTAAAAGCGTCATGTTAGAACGCCATTTAAAAGCGTCATGTTAGAACGCCATTTAAAAGCGTCATGTTAGAACGCCATTTAAAAGCGTCATGTTAGAACGCCATTTAAAAGCGTCATGTTAGAACGCCATTTAAAAGCGTCATGTTAGAACGCCATTTAAAAGCGTCATGTTAGAACGCCATTTAAAAGCGTCATGTTAGAACGCCATTTAAAAGCGTCATGTTAGAACGCCATTTAAAAGCGTCATGTTAGAACGCCATTTAAAAGCGTCATGTTAGAACGCCATTTAAAAGCGTCATGTTAGAACGCCATTTAAAAGCGTCATGTTAGAACGCCATTTAAAAGCGTCATGTTAGAACGCCATTTAAAAGCGTCATGTTAGAACGCCATTTGAAAGCGTCATGTTAGAACGCCATTTAAAAGCGTCATGTTAGAACGCCATTTGAAAGTGTCATTTCAGCTACGTATTTTCCATCGCGGTTTAACGCGACTAGTTTTGTCCTGTCAATTGCCTTGCATGCCGTTCAATTCGTTTTCTCACGTTCACACTGTTTGCGGTAATTGTAAATATTAATTTGCGTTTACAATAAATTAATTTGAAAAATAAATTTGAAATTAGAATTCTGAATAGAAATGAAACATTTTTTCCAAGTAGTTGTAATTGTTTTTATTTTAATTTTATTAAAAGTTGCATCAAGTATGTACAAATAAGTAAAACGAATAAATTAATACATTCATATATTCATCAATGTAACTCTTCCGTTGATTTTAGAAAACTGCAGCTCAATAATACTGCGGAAATATAAAATTGAATGATTACATGATAAACAGCCTGCTTAAAACAGGTTGGTGAAGGTTTTCAGGTCCTGCTCAATGCAAGCAAGAGGAAGATAAGTATTCCATTAACGCTGTAAAAATAGGAGGTCGCGTGAAGCAATCCCTGTCGACAAAAAAAATCATGTATTCAGGACAAGCAAGACATCAATAAACCTGGCAACAAAAACATTTGAAAGATAATCGGCGTCATTTTATCGATATAGTTTGTCGAACCAAACTCGACTCGTACAACCCTCAATGATCTTGTCACCCGAAAACCGTACGACCTACGATTTGTAATCTGATGACATCGAGTCCTAATAATTTGTGTTGAAGTTTCATGAACCTGGCCACAACATCTAAGAAATGCGTTGATCATTACGGTCAGCACAAAAATATCAAGCCGTCCATAACCTTTAGGCTATACCGTAAGAATACGGCGGTTGCTGACGTATCAACCATGTCATTAGTTTTGCCTTGCTTAAAAAATCTTAAGGCTACCAGCACATGCGATAAGCAGGGCATTTAATAGAAGCAGTCTCAGGAAAGCATTAAACAACCTAGTTGTCATATGAATTTGACGGTAGAAAGGAGCCACTTTGTCAATATGGTAAGGAGTGTTTTTACATGTTTGCATCTGTTGTTTAAATCGCAATAGACAAGCAGTTATATATGTTGAGCCAATACTAGTTTCTACGCCAAATGTGAAAACAGTTTTCGTGTAATAACACCAAAATATAGAACTACAAACGAATTTTATCACTCGCCTTGTCCAGTTTGTCTGACCGCCTAGTATCGAGTCTTGGATGTAGTGTCCAGGTCCTGCAACGAAAATATTGCAGGGTAGACGTGGCTCGTTTACTGCACCCAGTGCAAATGAAATAGTTAAACATTGAATTCCTGCAACCCGTACGATTTTGCAAATAAGATATGCAATTTTTGTTTTCTTTCGTTCCGAGGTATCTTGTGATCTGCGTTTACAGATGACTCGTTCCAATATCATGCAGTTGTTCAGAAAGATCTCCAGCGTTTTTGAGTGAAGATACATACCAGTAGTATCGAGTAGCACAGAAAGCAGCCGACAGAGAATACAACAGCGGTGGTTTGAAATTGATGCCATTCGAAGCTTTCTTCGTCATTTTGGTTTGCACAGATGGAAATACTTAAGGTGTGATATAGCTCGAAAAGGCCAAGTGTTATGGTCAGTACAAGCCCGTGAACCTAAGGATGGATGGAGTGCTTGAGGGTATTTCCAGAGGAATTCCATTTGCAACCGCCGGATATCGGATTGAAAGTCTCGGTAGGCTTGCGGTATTCTTCCAGAAGACCTGATTGGATGAGCGGCATTGTTAAATAATTAGAAAAGAAGTGAGATTTGGACCGCAATAAGTGGTGTGTATATATTTGGTATGTGTAGGTTTATGAATTGATTTGTACACAAGCTGCAGAAGCGTTATTCTGCCTGATGCCAAATCTAAACAAATGCCTTTCTAAGAGACCAGACCGAAATATGCGTCGTATTTTGTTATTTATTATGCTGGAAAGGAAGCTAATTATTGAAACGAAGATACGCCTAAACTGTGTCATAAATTTCACACGTCATATTATTGGTTTTCTGGCATAACGGAACGATTTGGGTTTGTAACCCGTAATTCTAACCCAGCAATCCGTTTAAATAATTCCGGGATTATCCAAGCTCTGCCTACATACTTGTTTAGGCCGCCTTGCACTCCGCATTACTCAGCATTTACTCAGCCCAGCATGGAATGCCGGGGTCCTTGAAACCAGAGTAAATACTATGGTTGCTATCTCATTTCATTTTGACATGTCCAGAAATAATTGATTAGAACCGACACCGAACTGCCAAATTGAATTTCGTTGTGATTGATGTGTGGGGCAGTGGAAACAAACGTTTATCATTTCAATCATAGAAACTAGTAATTTAATTAGTTTTGACATATGTAGGTATGCATATCTATTACTGTCATCGCAGAAACTACCTACTTGTTACATGCACGACCCTTTCATACAATGTGACGTGAAAGGTACTGAACTTTGGAACATTTAATTATTTGGATTGGGACATGTTCATTACTCCGAAATGTCGCATATAAACTTATATAGTTGAAGGATTGTGGAATTGGTGGATTGCACTTTCTAACGACAGGTTAAAATTTGTCAACAAATGGAGACATGATACCGAGTTGAAGCCACCAAGTATGTCTGGAACTATTCTGAATATATTTTGTACTTTCTGTTGTGGGTTCCTGACTCCTGACGCAAAGCTTTGATGTTTCAAATGGTCGCATTCGTGTAAAGAGTTTCATTATTTCGCAGACGTATCGGCGTAAAAAGTGTGGCAACTTGTATTGATTACAATTTTATTTAAATCGTGTGTCGGTTTGCTGAAAATTAAATCTTTAAATACGTCTGTAAAATTGTTGTCTTTATCACAAGTTGTAATAGTTGTCGATAATGATACGCGCATTTCAAGAAAATTGAGATATTTTTGATTAGCACCACAATCAATAGTTTTGTAACATCTTATTTTTACGTTGAGTAAAATGTCGCGTTGCCGATCTCATTATGTACAGAGATTAATAGGATTGGGAACTGTTGCGTAACCACCACACATCCACTGTAAATAATTTCTTTGAAATGTTGTACAAATTTTGTTAATGCATACGGTAATATAAGCTTGATATTTTGCACGTTTCTATATATTTTTCATGACTTTATACACGATCATTAGCATAGGCAAATGGTTACGGTCGAATAAAGTATAACATGGAATCAGTTTGGATTTGGTAGGATTGCCGTGTGGTTCTCTATAAAGCGGAGGGTTTCAAGTGAATAAATGCCGTAGCATAACTCATAGACAAAACTTGTACAATTATTAACGCTGTCTGATGATACCTAGATTCTAAAAAAATATTTAAACATGTTCTAGTTCACGGTGCAAAATAACCTACCCAAGCGACTCCACCACCCATGTTGACCGAATATAATCAATTTATGGATCGGTAGTTCTGTCCCTGAACATATGATTAGTATACAGTTCAAAATTTAAAGCATTCTCCGCAATTTATTTTATAACCACGTTTGCATTTTCAGAACTGGTGCCTGACAAAGCCGTTGGTTTAGTACATAATTTTGTAAAGACATGTGGAATTTACCTTTGTTATACAAAAGTATTTATGTAAAAGGCTACGATTTGGGCTCTCACGGAGATAAATAATTATATCTATATGCATTGCATACTCCCTAGGTGGCAATCGTTTGCATAATAAACGAGTTTTTTAAACAAACTCCTACAAAACATATTTTTAATTGTATCGATTTTTCTTCTAATTGTGTACTAAAATTGTTTGCAGATGGAATAGCTGTCCAAAGGCGTTTCTGCTTTTGCTCAAAATTCAAATAGTGTTTTCTCAGTTAATGGAAATGGACATATTGAAATTTATCGGTTTATTTCCGGATTCTGTGATTTGCAGAGGTAATCTACTGCGGAGGAGATAATTTACAGTATATTCAGTATCATATAAGAAGGCAATATATGATCGTTAGGTAACCTGTTGGCTTACATTTCCCACATAAAACCTTTCCGCATTACATGTGGTTGCATTATATGACGGTATATTCATTAATATAATTATTTGTACTTTGGACATTTTCCTTCCCCGCCTACACTTACGCTAATAAATATTAATTATTTTATGCATATAGAAGGGCATTAGCAGGATTGCTCTTGGATTTACTTTTCGTAAAGGAATTTGAGACTCACCAAGGTATAGCGACACAATACGAGTGCATGGCCTCCATATTTCGGAGGCAATGCGCGTATGCATCATAAATGAGCAAAATTTAAGAACACCTGGAAGATCGATTTTTGTAGCAGCAAAGGCAAGGATTTTTCTACTCTGGCAAGCTCTAATACTACTTTAAAGAGGAACACACATGCTTGGACTAACTTTTCTCATATACTATAACAATCAGTTTGGTCAAGTTAATTTACCGAGCGTAGAAAAGAACTTGTTGTAATATTCCTGAACCATATTATTGCCGTATTTTCCAAGAATTACCAAAGTTCAGGTATCCCAAATATCTACAAAATGAATTCAGCGTCGCTCGTCGATACTCACAATTTTCCTCCTACCTTCAGCCATATATACACTCCGCTTCCCCAAATTAATATAAACGAGTTAATCGCTTGCCATGTTGTCTTTAGCTGCTTGGTAATCGTTGCAAATTTCCAATCATTAGATGTAGAACCGATGGAAGATCCTATTATAATGATGACACCACTGGATTTTTCAGAACCTCGAAGATGGAACGATGGGCCAGAGTGTCCTGGAAAATTCTTCAGTATTCTGTATAAACGATATTCGCGATGGTGCTCCCATTTCGATGCCGCTCTGTATACTGTCCATACAAAACCTTGGAACCAACTGATTGAAATGCTACTGACACCAAACTTGGCAAACGACTATCATCTTCCTCCAGGTCCGCCATTTGTATTACGCGGCGATTGGGTGTACGGTGTTCAGTTATCGGTGCGACCAACAAGACCACCCGTGCATTTGTTCGTAACTTTCAATTATCTCAATTCAACAGATTGGTCCAAGATATATTCCTGGATAGAAAAAGTCACGAAGACCTATACCGGAAATGGTGCCTCACAGGACATTTATCTGTTTGCCAAACTGTTGGAGACTTCTGGAAGATTAGAACGGTTTAAATTAATCAGACAATGTTTTACGTGTGAAATTAGTGGATTGGTATTACGAAATATTCCGGACTTTTCAAACAAACCTTTGACTGCTTTACTATCTCAGTTGGAACGTCTAGAGAAAGTAGAGGATGAACACACTGCTTGGGCTGTGTACAAATCAATCATTAATCCCATACGGGATGGTGCTGTTGTAAGCCTGCTAAAATGTAACAACGAATTATCGCATAGTCCCAGGATAGCTTGGAGTGCAGTTAATAATCTTAAGGATGTCGAATTTCTGTCTGACGCGCATGCACATTTATGGATCGGAATAATGGGAAATTATTCTTATAGACTACCACTAGATCGTCTTTGCCTAAATGGGAAGATTGTGTCGCTTGAAAGCTATGAGTATACTTTGGTTCTGGAAACTCGACTGGGCCTTACGGAAAGCGATGTGAGTCATATGCCACTGGCGATACCACACAGAAATTACAACCTTCGGTTTGTAAGCTGTTCCCCGCGCAGATTTGCCAAGACCCCTTTCCAGGAACTGTTCCGTGCTTTCGAGTTACCTGTTTGGCTTCTTATCATATTTTCGGCAGTCGTGCTCACAGTCGTGTTCAAGCAATTTCCACAGTTTAAACATGAGTCGATTTTACTCTCGATATTTAAAGTATTTAACGAGCAGGGAGACCCGTTTCCTTCAACAAACCTCATTACCAGCAAATTGGGTCTTCGATGTTTACTAATAACTGTGTCTCTGGTAGGAATCGTCCTCAGCAATGCATACAAGAACATTAATGTCTACAACATGATATCTCCACGCGCACTTGCGCCCTACGAAAGATTTATTGACCTTGTGAGTGATAACTTTTTAATATACACTAGAACAATGTCACTTAAATTTGAAGTAATACGGAGGTATTCCATTTGGTCGACCAAACCTTTGATTAGATCTTTCGACTCCCATCAAATGTCATATTACAGCCGTCGTTACGGTGACGTTGACGGATATGCTCATTCAGAGCTTATCTCTTACGACGCTTTCACAGACAGTCGGGGTCATTTCGTCCCGCATTCAGGTATTCAGGTGGATCGGGACTTGCTGTACAATCACTCTAGTTTGCTTCCAGAAATGAAAGCCATATTTGATAGAATGGTTCAAGTACATGAAATGCTTTTCAAGACGGGATTGTTTCCGATGCATCAACGAACTATTGCAGCAGCTCATGAGATTTACTGGGAGAAGGAAACAACTTTGTTGTACAAGCATGTGAGCAAGTGCTCCTATACTGCGTTGCTCATTTCTGAATATTTGTGCAATAGGTTTGGCAGAAGACTCGAGAAGTCAAACGAAACCCATGGCATGCAGGTTAATGTTGGGAAAGAAGTTTATAAAAGCTACTTTGTAGGATATTCAGTGAGCGGTTGGATGACGGTTAGATTTGTGAAACGATTGATCGCAGTGGAAGTTGCGGGATTGTGGAATTGGTGGAGCAAGATTTCTAATGACACGAATACTTTTGTTAACAAGTTGAGAGATGACTCAGAGCTAAAGCCTCCAAGTATGGCGGGAAACATTCTGGTCATCTTTTGTACGTTTTACGGTGGCCTGTTTGTTTCAATTATGACATTAATTGTAGAGTGTCGTGTATATTTTCACTCGATTTTGAGATTGTGTTATGCCGAGTTGGCACGTACCTGTACATTGTGCTTTGAGACAGTGAAGGCTCGGATCCTTCACACTTTAACTGCTATGAAAAGGTTTCGACCATATAGACGTCGTGGGGAGATCAAAGATGTGGCATCTCAAGGTGTTTGTACCATTATTCAAGTCCAGTCAGAGTTCATAGAAATGTCATGATAATAGTGCTCAAAGCTTTCACTGCAGTTTATCTTGTACTTTAGGTTGATTGGTTGATATTTAAAAATTTCACAAGCTTTGGACCGACATATCCTAATAAAAGTACAAGCTTTCTCGAGATGGCATAAAGTAGAATTTTTGGGAGCTGTAAATACATATACCAATACGCAGACAGGAGCTTACTCTTTGCCCACGTTTCAAAGAATTACATTACCTTGCTTGAGAAAAATTTTCCTTAATTCCCGTGCAATCTCAGAATCATTTCATAAGTCCGAGAAAATCCAGTCTGTCTACCAGTACATAACCGAACATTACGATACGCGAAAACGTCAACATATTTTGCAAAATTAGCAATAGGTTTTCATGAAATTCTCCTGCACATCAAGTTTCAATTCGCGTTATTCAGTGCTAAGTATTATCCATATTTCTTTGTAAACGGATTTGGTAAGAAGCTCAAAATCAAATTGACTTTTTCTCTTTCAGTTTGGCCATGTACTGAATAAGTTGACCTAAAATGTAATTGAAGTGTCGGGATTGTAATGTTGAGAATACCAACATTTGAAAAGTGTTCATGATACCGGATGCCAATTTGACTACGTGTGCTGGGAAATATATTCGTTTTATTTTAACACTAATTAAAAATGTACCTTATGTTCAGATTAATCTGTTGTTATCTTGCACAAAACTACGAGCATTTTGTGCACGACATAGGTACCCAAATATAAATCGGGCGACGTTAACCGTTAGAAACCGTTGCGATGTATGTGGCATTTGTTTTATATTGCATTTTCAGCTTCAGCCAGAAACAAGAATCCGGCGTCAGATTACGAAATTTCTTTATGCTTTTTGAAAAATCTGCAATTTTTCAGCTCACATTATATGTCATTTTAAGGATTGTGTGCACGTTTGCATTTTTAATGCACTATTTTTTTCTGTGCTTTCGCTACTTTTCTATATTTCGATTTTTCAGTTCATTTTGTTATCATAGAGGATGAAAATGGAGGTGGTGGTGGGGATCATCAGAAACATTTTGACCGACAAAGATTTAATTTCTGGCTTTACTGCCATTAAGACACGATTTAAGAACGATTCGAGTTCTTTCAAACATACACATAGTTCAGCCAGTTATTGATTCTTCAATGAATAATTGTTCTAGCACATTTCGTTTAGATTCATGTTTGTGTAAATATTATCTCATCAGTTCATTTGAATGCGAGCAGCTACTATTTTTTATTATGAATTTCTCAAAATTCCCCAACAATTAATTCCGTAGTTAGTTCAAAGAATATCTTTAAAAAGTTTATTATTCAAACACATTGGCATCATTGCTTGCCACGTTAAATAACTAAAACATTAATGCACATTTAATAATCCAAAAATGCCCGTTACAAGGTTACAATGCTGCAACAAACCATACGCCAGTCACCCTTTGCGCAGTGAGCATCTCTAAAGACTAGCTTTGAAACTAAAATTTAATTGGTACAGAAAGATAATTCGTGCAAAATTTAATTGGTATACAAAGTGAGCTAGTGTAAAAAGTAAATGAACAATGGATGTATTTACTTATAATATTAACGCTTCAGGCTTAAATGAACCTTTCATCTAATCTAAAGATCAATCTTGCACAAAACCGCATCCTTCAAATGAACGGGAAGCTGGTCCAGCATCTTCAAGTCGCCAACACTCCTCAGCATCTTCCGAACCCTCAACCTAAAGAACCGAATAAAATAATTAGCTTTACCATCAAACGCTTTAATTTTTAGGAAAAAATAAACGGCTAGCTAAATTATCAGATATCACACTAGTTTACCGGCACATGTTCTTCAAGCTCATCCGGTTCCTCTGGTCATACTCGTCCTTCCACTCCTTCAACTCCAGGAGCTCCTTCCGAAACAGCTCCGGTGCCTGGAAAACCCCCGGATGACAGATGCGTGGATTGGAGAAGAACTCCTCCGCAAATTGGGCTCCAGCCCTGTACAGCATTTGAAGGATCGGGTTGTAACCAGAGTGGTAGTTAAACATATTTCCTCCAATAACCATCCCAGTCACATCCAAACCATGTGTCACCAACAGTCTCGCGGCGGCCACCGGATTTTCATTTGACGTCACCTTGCTTTCCCAGCACCTCATCCTGTGACCGCGAAACAGGCAGCGGTCATTGAACAGGTAGAGTAGATGTTGCACTGGATTAATCCTCCTTCCCCGGGGCGGGGGCACCTCGCTTAGTTGAAAATGGTCGACTTGGAGGAGCGCTCGGACCAAAAGATTACTTTTGAGAAAGACGTCAATTCGAAGGGCGTAGGAAAGCAGAGGAGGCTCATTATACATGATGACCGAGCGTCCCCACGTCCGGTTCAGATCGTAGCCACACTTGACGAATAGGCTGATAAGATGCGTCAAGGAATTGGAAAGGTCCTCGCTACGCTCCAGTGGCTCCAGTTCAGGAGAATGATTTTTCAGCCAACGAAAAATGGTGCGGAGCAGCCAGAGGAGCGAAGGTACCCTTTCTTCCAAACCCCACCTCGTCTTCCGATCGATCAAGGTTATCCAACTGAGGTCTTCCGTGCTTATCATTTTAGAACAGTGCTGGAGCACTTTGGTCACGTAGTTGGGATTGGCTCCCTCCAAAGCTAACTGGAATTCTCTGGCACCGCGCCACACCACGCCGCCGTCGTCACTCCTCGCGAGAATCTGATCCAGGACCGGAAGTCCAGCTTGATATCCCATCCTGAGAAGCAGCTCCAAGGGATTTAACAAGAAATGCGATTTCAGATTCCTACAATTTTAGAGAAATTCAGTTTATTGTATAGATTTTTGTATACTTCTAGTCTTATCTGGAGGGATATGGATAGAAGAATGGATAAGGACTTACTCGTCATTGTTGGCAAATCCGGAAAATGACCCCTTTCCCGGTTTTATTCTTCCCACCAGCCTCAAGTCCGCCCCCTTTTCTATCAAGAACCTGACACTCTCCCACTGATGCTGCATAAGTAAAATGTGGAGTGGGGTCAGCTCCGCCTGACCATCCGTTAGACAGTTGACATCCGCCCCCGCCTCCTCCACCAGCTGCTTGATGACCTCGTGGCTTTTGTAGATGCAGGCCAAGTGGAGCAAAGTGTACTGGGTGAAGGCAAAGTCAAAGTCCACGAAACGGCTCTTTTTCCCAGCCTCCAAGGTGCTCGTCGCGTCGACGTTCCATCCAGCCCCAACATATTTCATAATAACTTGCTTGGTGAACTTCAGACGTCCAGTTGTGTTCTGGAATGCCACAGGAGGGAGGCAGTGGAGCGCCCACCTGTCCTGAATCTTATCGGAGGATAGCGCTTCGTTCGGGAAGCGGTCCACAAGCTTCAGAGCCTCCTTCGTGTCTCCATCCACGATGGCCTTCTTCAGGCGAGTCAAGTCCTCCATGTTCACTCAAGGACCTTCAACTCCAATTCAGTCAAAAAATCTGAAAATGACAACAACAATAACTCAAAACCCAATCCAACTAATGATTTTATTTTTTACTATAATGTACAAATAAGAATGCATGAGATCAATATTTACAATATTTAATATCAATATTTATAATATTTAAATACCCAACTGTCGTGTCCTCAGCGCTAACAAACCTAATAATCTTAACTGATGACTAGCCAGAGTAACCAAACAAATATGTGATGAAGGAATGTTCCTCCGGTCCCATTAAAACTACAAATTAATTAGAACCAATTTCTGTTTGTGAACGAGTTTGGGAGAAGTGAAAAAAGAAGAATAAATGTGGAGAAATTGATAACTAAATAGGAAGTTAACAAAACTTTCTGACTGACGGTTTTGCAGTTTGCTCCAAGTTTGTCGATATCCTCGTCGTCGTTATTCCCTTCCGCCGTTCCTCCGATGATCAGAACGCGAGTGGTGGCTGGCGACGCGATCTTACGATACGGCGTATTTTTTACTCGACGTGCAACAAATACAATGGCCGTTTATTGTTTAGCTTGAAAACTTACTGTTAACTGATCTTGTCATCAATTATTTTAATTTTAAATGTGTACAAAATATATACAAAAAAATTATATCGGTAAAAATTATAAATTGTGACGTTTATATTTTTATTGTCGTTAATTTATATGATTACTTAATTATTGTTGACAAAATAATAATGAAAATGTCATTTAATGTGGAGATCAGAGCACCTTAATTACAAATACAATTGTATTTTGGTACGTATTTCAATACCTTTTTTGGGTTGAGTATTTTGAATTTGAAATACTTTTTATTTCAAAAAGTACTTTGTAATTGAAATACAATGAAATTGCGGTGCTCTGCTGGAGATGACTCATGTTTTAATTTCTTTTCGACGGCTCGTCTCTTAATAATTACGTTGTGCTAGTAATTAGCTTCCAATTCTGCAATTATCTCAAAGTGCCCCAAATCCGATAAACACCGTCAGGCTTACGGGCTTTCTCCCACTAGCCAAAACGTTCGTCATTTAATATCTAAACATTTTAAAATGCCATGATATGATGTTATCTTGGTTCTGAGTCATCTTGAGATTTCTGAGTTGTGATAAGTTATCTTCATTCATGAGATTACCCTGTCTAGATACTTTTTTTAATGAACTCGTCAGTGTGGGGCACAATGAGAATGTGACATTGTGATTTAGGGATATGATTTGCCATTACATTATAGTGAGATTATCACTCCTAAAATTATCTCGCGATGCCCCAGAAGTAAAAACATTTACATGTACGCGTCGTTTCATAATAAATTAATTCATATAATTTTAATATATCAATTTTCATTGCTTTTTACACAATTAAATTGCCTCATTAAAATGTTGCGAAAGTTGCGTAGCAATAGACATTTAGCATTGACAAAACTCCCTTCCAACATCCTTCGTTTCAAATTGGTTCGGATTTCTTCCCGGAAGCTTCTCCTTTCTGAATGCCATGGATCAGTTTTTTGTGATGCCACAGAGATCCAGCCTGGTTGAAAGCTAAAATTACAAAAATAACACATATAATGAATGGTAAACAGGCTTATTAAAAATAATTATTCTTTAAAGTGTATCGGTTTTACCTACCTTTCTCGCATAAATTACAAACAAAAGGCTTCTCTCCAGAATGTACCCTCAGATGAGCTTTCAAAAACTAAATTACAGAAAAAATAAATACAACTTTTACGTTTTAAGCACTTATGCTAGCCTTTACATCTTGACTTTTGCGATTTCAAATAAGTGCTTACCGAGTTTCTAGTGAAGCCCTTATCACATTCCGTACACTTAAACCTCTTCTCCGTCTTGACATGCTGCCGTTCCACATGCCTCTTCAGATAAGTCTTGGACCTGAATCCTTTCCCGCAGTACTCGCAAAACTGATTATCATCCACTCCCTCCGCATCATGCGCCTCCATGTGCAATTTAAACGAAAGTCTAAACGCAAATACCGCTCCACACTTGTCGCAAGTGTAGCCCTTTCCTTGATGAATCCTCAAATGCGTATCCAATGAACTCTGTATCTTGTACGACTTTTCACACACGTGACATTGGAAAGCAGCCGGAACCGGATTGGCGTCGCGCTCGTGCCGCTTGTTGTGTGACCGTAACGCCACGTCCGTTTTGAAAGTTTTTGTACATTTTGCACATTTCCACGGTCTCTTGGTGGTGTGGACCAACTGATGCGCTGTAATTAAAAAATAAATTAGTTATTTTTTAACTTAATTATCCTGATTTCTGAATTGACTGTGGGGTCATACGAATATATTTAGAATCATTTCCTTACTTTCAAGCGTCTGAGAACAAACAGTCTTATAGTCACATTGTAGACAAGAGTACGGATTTGTGTGAACCATCTTGTGCTTTTGCATCATCCAAGGATCCAGAAATTCCTTTCCACAATCGCCCATGTCACAAACCACCATTTGAATCACATCATGTTTCTGGTACAAATGCTCCAGATGGTCCTTTCTTGTAGCAAATGTCTCTAGACAGAGATCGCATCTCATCACGACGCCATCGCCAAAATGCTTGGATCGCAAGTGCTCCAGATAAGTCTCCCGGGTGGAGCAGCAAAAGAAGCAGTTATCACACTGGAATATTTTGGTGGTTCCGTGTTCCTCTTTTATGTGTGTCTCCAACTCCAGCGGTGCGTGTTGCTTGTTACAGAGGTCGCACTGGGATTTGAACACGCGGCCATGGCAAAGGACGTGGTATTCGTAAAGTTGCTTCAGGGAAAATGAGGAGGGACATTGGGGACAGTTGAAGATTTTTGGAACATCTTTGCTGTTGCAGGACAGTTCATGTTGTCGCAGGTGGTGTTCGAGATGAAAGATGCTTCTGGCAGAGAAATCGGGACAGGATTCACAAAGTAATGTTCTTTTCCGACCGGTTCCTTTTCTCTTCTTGTAACGGACGCGGTTTATGATGTACCAACTGGGTCTGGTGAGTTTGACAGGTTTTGGGATTTTTCCAACTTCCTGTTTGATTTTGGGCGTCTTTTTGGGATTTGCCTTTCTTTTAGTTTTGGTGAAACGTGCGGTGGCGACCTTTGCTGCAGATCGCCTGGTGGTTCTTCTTGGGAGGATGAAATCGGGATCTAGTTTCTCATCAACTTCCTGTTCCAGTTCTTGTGCACTTGGTGACCAATTAGGACTTGGAATGTCATAGAATTCGGGCTGGTCTTCAGTTTCGACTGCTTCAATTTTAACTGGGACGGTGGTATTGGAATCTGTGGTGCCGCCGTTGACCTTGAGAGAAAGTTGAGGCTGGAAAATACGCAATTCCTTTAACACTGAAATTGTAAAATATTAATTTAATTGATAAACTGTTTTTCTTATAAATATGACATAACCTGATGAATAAATTTCAAAGTATACACAGTTAAATTATGATTACCATTAGCAATTCCTTCACGTAATTGGTCCGTCTCAAATCCCGGTCTCAGTTCAGTTCCCACTTGCTTCTTTCCTATGTTCGGTTGACTAGCATTTTCTGAACTTTTGATCTTATTTTCAATAAGTTCCATGCTGTAGAGATAATCACCAATTATCTGCTGCATTTCCCGGAGTAACTTGACAATTTGTAATTGTAGTCCATTCACTTCAACTTGAGTGTCATCTACTTTCTCCCTCAGTTTTGATGCGGATTCCATCATGGGAAAACATTCGGAGCAAACTGAACGGAACAATGTGATGGTGTTATCACTATCACTGCTCATATTTTTGTCAGTGACATTAATTTGAGTACAAAATTTTATAATTGTCGCGTCTGTTATTATCGGATCTTGATTCCTCTCCGCTTGCAACGACGACGAAGAACACAGAAAGCAACATTTATCTTGCTCCATTTTGCTCTACTTTTAAATAACTACTTTTATATGCACATTGAATACTGTGTTAACCGGAAATAGATGCCCGACTTCAAATTATAAATACTACTAGCTATAGGGAGTGGGAAATTAATTAAGAGTCAAGTTAATATGATAGAATACCGGTACGATTGAAAAACAGCTTGTTTTATCCCGAGCTCAAGAAAGAAATGTTGTTGTCGTCAGTCAGCTGTAGAGTGCTGACGTTGTTTAGGTGCTTGCTTTTTGGCTTGGTTCTCTGGTCATGCAAGCATTTTCATGCAGTTTTAATAATTTGTCATATGAATCTCGTTAACTTTCTGGCCTTTATAGGATTGCTAATCTTTCTCGTATGACGCCACACGATTAATTATGGCAAAGCCAAGGCTTTCCTTGCCTAAGATTTTACTTAAGTATTTCGCACATGTAAATACTGTTTTTAAAGTAGACCTATAATTTTTCATAATAGGAGTAAGATGTGTAGAAAAACTTCTGACAATGAGATTTATACGAAATAAATCACATTTGAATATATGAGATAGAGAAACACCTTGTTCCAATGCTTAAACTACCCAAAGTGGTATGTTACACGGGTTTTTATCTATCTAATTTGTTTTGTTTTGTCTTTGTTTTTAGCGGATAGAGCCGGAGCGGGATTTCTTACTTACTAATAAAAAAAATTATTTTGTTTTTTTTAAATGAAATGAATTGGTTGGGTGGTCATTCATTACTTTTAGGTGTCATTTAAAACTCCGTTTCTCAAATGTCCCCACTCGGAAGCACAATAACACACACATTCAGATAACCTATGAATCGGGGCCCTGCAAGAAAATGAAACTTTTAATACTTGACTTCTTTGTTGTTAGCAAGACTTCATTAAAACAGACATTATTGTATTTAAACAATAATTTCATTTGGCGAACGAAAATGCAACTAAAAATGGGGCAATATGAGAATTTGCTAACTTTAGCGATATTCGAAGAAAAATATTTACATTTTTGAGCTTTTGGATCGCGGATTAGCCCGGAGCAACATTTTGTTCAAAATGGGGCACTGTGAGAATTTGCTAATTTTTGCGATATTTGATAAATAATCAGGTAGTTTGAATGCATTTTTTGAGTTCAAGGATCTCTCAGATAATCCCCGTGTAGCATTTTTTATAAATTGGGGTAACATTAGACTTTCAACGTTTTTGGCGCAGTCCCATCAAACATTTAGTAATTTTTATAAATTATATACTTGAATTTACGCAACGCAAATTTTGGTCCGAGCGGAATCTGAGCTTGGTAAGCATACATGATGTATGATACATCATTTTGGATCCGAAGGTTAGGGAAGATTCTTGGCCCCTGGTACATATATGAATACGCTCTAGAGATGTATTTAATCATGAGTTTAACAAATAGAATTACGGTTATAGTTTCACAAGGTTTTGCATGACGCCCAACATTTACTAATGCATACAACACACCTAGAATAAATTTTCTCGTCCATTTGCTCGAAAATGTGGTCTTCGTGACGCAGCAAGAAAACTGGCTCTATTCCTTATCCCACAGCTATAGTAACATCCCTCTATCTTATGTTCCACCAATCTTTTAGAGCCTCGCAGTCCGACTGTTTTGCTTTTGGTGGTGCTTAATGTCCCAACTTTATTATTTGTGACATTGTTAGCATTTTTTCTCGCCTTGGGGACAAACCGGAAATGCACCCAAGCTCGGAGAGTGAAAAAGTAGAATATTTCTACCAAAGAGATTAAGCTAACGCCGAGTGTCAATTCAAGTAGCCCTCCTGCATTTGCTGTATTTGAATAGAACATGTATCGCCTTGTAATTAATTACTTGCGAGCAATCAATTTTGTTTCGTATATAACATTTGCAAGTGATTCATACCCAATAGATCAATCCAGTCATAGAGCATTTTACGTTCTTTCGCGTAGAAGGAATCCGTCCCAAAGTAAAGGTGGATTATTGAGTAATTCGTCGCACTGGAATTTTAACGAATGGCCAGTTATACATCTGCTTTTCTGTCAAAAATCTTCCCTCGTATATTCCAAAATAAAGCAGCCTTGAATATGACGACAAGCTCTACCTACTTTTTGAATCCATCATCTGAATGATTGTAGCTATAGAAAGATGAGACACTAGTTTCCCGTAGGTCGAAATGCGACATTTTGAGTTTGTATTTGATTTCTGTACATGAAGCCATGCAGTGACTGCAGCAGCCCTTGTGTCTCAGTTTCTTTGTGAGATTACCTATCCGATTCAAGATTGAAACATAAGGATAGGTTTTCAATATAGCTCGAAATCGAATATTAAATATGTATTAAAATAAACAGACAAACCCCGAACTTCATTGGCGCATGCACGCTGCTTGGCTCCGCATACTTTCTGACTGGCATTCCCTAAACAAATGATAATAAAGTTTGCAACGTTACAAAGTTTGCAACGTTACAAAGTTTGTAAAAGTGTATCGGTATGAATGTGTTAACAATATTTTACAAACTCGGCATGAAGAAGCGGACGCAGGAGCAATTTCGATGTATGTTTAGCCCAACACTCGCTAAAACAACTTTCGACTGAGTAGAAGTTGTAGTGGGTCAGGTTTGCTTTTCGATCTGAAGGCAGGTAGCAACCTCGTTTTTTCTTTAAGCAATCATATCAACGCAGAGTACATATTAATATCGTTTAGGAAACCCAATAGCTTTCGTAATGTTAAGATTATTGTTCTTACAATGGAAATGGATTTGAGTGTGTGCCTGTCTTTCTCGGCAACAACGGTAGCCTCCGGCTCAATATCGACAAAGACTTCAGCGTTTACTGGAACCACAGCTGCTGTTTCCATGACTGGAGAGCTTAGTGGGGAATGGGCAACAATCTAAAGCAATTACAAATATTCAACACTTCAAAACTAAAATTTGCAATTATCAATAATAAGTGTATACGAGGCGACCTTAAATCCCGCCGCATCGTTTGTCGTACAAGTAGAATATTCCTCCAAACCGGGATTTGCAAGGACCTTTAGTCCATACGGCTTTCCGCCTGCCTTTTGATGTTTCGGATATTCAATTTCTTCTAATTTTGACAAGTTCTTTATTATCAAATCCTCTCTCGCAAACTCTAGCCACTTATCAATGGTGTCGTTAGGTACAGCGTTTATTTCTGATTTTGCCCGGTGATCATCAAGCCTTTTAAATATGCCATGGAAAGATATAAATTAGGAAAACAAGCACATGTCCTAGGCCTGACAACACGTAGTTAAGATAAACTGATTTACGGAATGTTCTGGAGGATGAACTTGGGCATCATGTTAAACACGCAGCAGTGGCCGCCTTGCGTCTCAATAGGAAAGAATATGTCCTTGCACTCGACTATTGATCCAGCCCAAATACATTTGATCAGCATATCCTCACAGCTAATTAATGTCTGTGATATCGGAAAATATCGATCAGAATGTGAGAATGCATATGAATATAACTGCGCTAAAATATTTGGTTATACCTTCTTTAAGAAATCGTGATCTTTCTTCCAAAATTCGGGATTACTTTCCAGTTGATGCAGTTGGTCTTCAGTTCCATAATCATGCATACTCTTGACCAAGTCATTGAAGTCTTCCATAAAGTCTCGCTGGCCATTAGCATCCAGCATGGTAGCATTGAGATGGCGGCGGAAACTGGGTGTCGCCAAGCAGAACTGAGAAATGTGATCGATATGAACTGCAATTTCCAAGATCTCTGGCGTTATTTGGAAGTTACTCAACATGAGCCGAGCATATAATTTGCTGAAACAAAATAAAAACGGAGTTGTCATCAGTCAGCAATTTACTATTTTAGTCTATATGTATTTATATATTTGGAAATAAAACATAATTTTGCCCAGGTTTAACTTGTTGCAGGTTTACTTCACTTCTGCTATTAGCGCGCTATTTTTCAGAAGGTTCACATTGCAGATGGTTATTGCCGGAAACGGGATCTGAGCCACGAATGTCTCCTTAGACTGAAAGGATATTATTACCGGGTTTTCGTCAAATTTGAGGAAAACCCGAGCCACTAAGAACAGGCTGAATCCCAGACATACAAAGAATACGATGATCCAGAATATTCTAGAAATGTGCTTGTAATATATCATCATGCTCAACATAACTTCAATATTTGATGATTTTACATAGCATATTAATCGGGGCTAACCGTTCAACCGGATGACGCCTTTTTGATCCAATAAACTTGACAGAATGCGCTGAGGAATCTTGGCAAATTTGTGACAAAAAATTGTCAAGTCTAGGATATCTTCTCATACAACAGCCACATCCAACCATTGTATTTTCCTGCTTGTTATGTTTTTGCTCTAATATTTTAGAACTAATTTTTGTCATGTTGACTCAGTATCAATGGTCCACTCTTTGAATTCATATTTTTTGAAATGTGAATACTGTTAATTTTGCATTACATTTTCAGACCAGGAATGTTGCAACTCTGATCACCGGAGTAAGGATGTATTTTTGAAGTATGCGGAATCGATACTGTAGGAGCCAGACGAAACAGGAAATTAAGTTCTTTATCAATATCAATCGATAAGGCTGATAGCTTTTTGTCTCATGTAATTAGGCTCTCTATAAACCTAAAATTTCAATGGGCTGATCATTTTATGATTTATCAAATATTAGCGAACAATCTGAATGCATTTAAGATGAAATTGGAGACTGATTTGAGATTTATTGCAGGGATGTTTGGATTTATTGCTACATATGTAAGCCCTATTGTCCAGCAAAATCCTTGGTAGCAGCAAACAGGAACATAAATTATTTTCATTAATATTGCCTATTGTTTCTTGTAATTCTTCTGGATCTTTATTACTTTATTATGAATTGTCTATTTGGTATCCTCATCCTCTTATTGTCTTCATTTCCAAGAACCAACTTACACTTTTCTACATTTGTATACCTACTAACATTCCTGTTGGGTATATATAAGCCGATATTCATGACAGTGAGCATCAAATTGTTACAAATACTGTTGAATATCACTGGTCAAGAAGATTTATAATTGGCGTATCGTGAATATACAACCACTCTTGGCAGCACCAATCAATTACCGAAAACTCCATAATTACTGGATTATGTAGTTGAGCGATAAGCAAATACCAGTATGAATTCTAGCGACTCGATATGATTTTAGGCTCCCAGGTATATATAAAAGGTTCAAGTGTATTTCCAGAATATGTTCCAACTAAAATATATTGATATAATTAAAATGTAACTTACCTTTAAGCTGAATCATATTGTTTGGATATCAAAAATAACACATTTGTGTTTAGTGGCTCAAAATGATTTTTCATTGTTGATCTTGAACACAGGATTCAAAGTTACTTGGCTGCACATAGATAATTCATTTTAACGATTTATTTTCCTTTTCGCAAATGCTCTTTGAATCTCTCCAATAAGAAGCTGTTGATGATGCTGCCATTAAATCGAGCATGAACTTTTAACATTCGTTTCCAGAAAAGCAATTACCTTGGCTAAAATTGTACATATTTTAGGAGGCTATTTAAATGGTGTAAAGAGAAATCAGGATTCAATAAAAAATAGGATCAAATGACTGCAGATGAAGAGGATTATTCAGACATTATCTTTTTATTTTTGCTGCTCAACTAAAGTGTCAATAAAATCGGGTGATTAGGAATACAAGCACCCATTTACAAAATCCCAAACAATGTCCTTTATGATGCGTTGTCTATTTAGGTACTCTTATTGTTTTATTGTCTACATTTCGCCTCCGAACCAATTGGCAGTTTTCCAACTTTATTATATTTACCTACACGCTCACTATATAAATTAGTAGTATCACTCATGCTGTGGTAGATCTCATTTGCCCCAAA